>BPLR01013556.1:0-132576 GCA_021605095.1 Caerostris extrusa
TTGGGTGATGGGTTTGGCAATAGATGAAGGTGAGCGTGTAGTTTAATTAACGTCAATGATTTCCAAGATTGTTAACGTTCAGGAGGAGGTTTTATTCCAATGTTATAAAAGTGCACTGATTATTTTCATAAAGATGTTCTATGAAAATTAATAAAATATATTGACAATAGCAACATTTTTTTTGTTTTTTATAATCATTTTTCATTCGTGAAGAATGGTGGCAATCATTTTTTCGAAGTTCGCGAATTGTTAGTGGCAGCAATCATTTTTTTTCAATCGCGAGCGGTCGCAATCAGTTTTCAATCGGCAACGCTATCGTTTTCAATCGAATGGTCGCTCGATCAAAGTGATCGCTATAATTTTTCAATCAATTTTCAGTCACTGAAAAAAATGGTCGCTATCATTTTCAATCGCGAATCGTCGCCTTATATCTAGTTCACTGATAGATTGATTAATTTTTTTAATCATCTATTATAGTTTCTTTTTCGTTTAAACCATGCTGAATAACATTAAAAGATTGTCTACACTAGTTAGTACAAAATTACTTTAAACTTTAGTATTAAAAATAAAAACAGTAAAATAAAAGTATCTTGACTTTTAAAAGCTCTTTACTAAAAATGCCATAATAAAAATACATTATTTCCATTAGTGCGTTTTCGACAAATATTGAGCTTCTGAAAGAATTTTAGAAAACTCAATTTAGATAATCCTCTACTCGCCTCTGAGGATTACATTATTGAGCACTAGATTTGAATAATCCCGAATTTGACTGCACTTCGCTTGAATTTTCTTTATACGAAAAATCCTACTCATTCTTAAATGGTTTTTAAATAATGTACCCACGTTTAAATTAAACCCTTGATAAGTCGCACTATCCATTAGATATATTTAAAAATAACGAAATGTCCACATTAAATTCATAATTAGTTAATTATTCTTAGTAATTTTGCTTGACAAACCCCTATAATTGATGTGTCTTATCATTTTAGTTAATCCAATGGTTTTCATTTTTCTTAAAATTATTTCTGAAATAAATCTTTATATATCTTAATATTAAATATTTAAACAAATGAGAAACAATTCTATTTTTTTATGTAACTATTTTCATACTAGTTTCAATAATATCCAATCACATATAAATTTAAACAATCTAAAAATAAATATTTTTATTTTGTATTTGTATTTCTCTCATTCTTTTAGCAGTGTATACTTGAAAAGCTCCACATAGCAAAACGAATAATACTTGACTATAAAAAATTTTTGTAGAGATTAGTGCGTTACATAATTTTAATAAATTTAAATAACCATATATACATATGGATTAGTTCATTTAATTTATTTAAAAATTCGTTTTAAGAAAATACTTACCTCAAATCGAATGGCATTTTATTTATTTGAAATATACTTTGCCAAATATAAATAATGGCAAATATAAATTTTATATATACATAAATTCAAAAATAGTATATAATAACGCAATACAAAAAAATCTGATGATGTTAAAAATATTGAAATGTGTTTTTTGTTTTTTAAAGAAAAATGAATTATAAACAGAATAACAATAATTCTATTTTTCTTAAAAATATTAAAAACGATTCTTGTTTTTAAATACAACACGATATTTTTGTTATTGCAGCACATCAACTGATGAATAAAGATAATATTCATTTTAAAAATAAATAGCTTAATTTGAATGACATTTATTTGGCATAAAATTGTATATTCTAAAATTTATAATTGAAAATTTATAAAGAATGCTTTATATATAATATTTTACTCATATAATGACAGAAGCACATTAATCTACTTTCTTTGTTAATTTAAAATAACACATAAAAATTAATTAGCTTAAATGGAATGACATTTTATTTGACATGAAATATGCTATGGCAAATAGGAATAATAAATTATATATATGAATTGAAATACTTATAAATAATGCAGTACGAAAAAAATGGTATGGTATTAAAATATTAAAATGTTTGTTTTTTTAAAAAGAAAAAAATAAATGAATGAATTATAAACAGAATAACAAGAATTATTCTGCCTTATGTATTATCTTCATTCATCAATGACAGAAACACACCACACTCTTCTTTTAGTTCATATAAAATGCTTATTAAAATTTAATTAGCTTAAAAATCGAACATTTTATTTGGCATGAATTATACTATACCAAATGTGAATTAAGTTTACTTCATATAAATAATGCAATACAAAATATATCATATGGTATTTTAAGAAAAGTATATTATTATTTTAATAAAAAAATAAATTATTTGGTTGCAGTAGTTCTTTGAACACCGTCCAGTAAAACCGTGTGAGATGTTTTGTTGACATGTATATGTTTTCTTTCATCTTTGCCGTAAGTTTACATTCGAAGTATTTGAAAATATTTTTGTTTGGAATATTTGTATATCTTTTTGAGACGATGTGTATGCTGAATTACGTGAGTTGGTCTGTTTCTGTGATTGATGAATAAAGAAATATGTGAAGCAGTTTAATTCTTGTTATTCCGTTTATCATTCATTTATTTATTTATTTTTCCATAAAAATATTAAAATGCTTTTTGTTTTTAAATAGCGTCCGATATTATTTGTATTTCAGTCATTGAATAATAAAGATAATATGTAAAGTAGATTAATTGTTGTTATTCTGTTTGTGATTTATTTCTTTATTTTTTCTTGAAATATTAAAACGGTTTTATTAAATACCAACTAATATTTTTGTATTCCATTACGTATAAGTATTTCGAGTTCATATATATAACTTATTATTCTTATTTGTCATAGTATATTTCATGCAACATATAATGTCCTTCGATTTAAGCTAATTAACTTTTCAAAATGATTTTTTATGTATTTTAAATGAACTAAAGAAGATGTGCTTCTGACATTCATGAATAAAGAATAATATATAAAACAAATAAATTCTTGTTATTTATAGAATCAGTTACTGTTATTCTACAGAATCAGAAATCCTAAACTCAGCTATAAAATATTCTTTATAATTCTTTTTTTTTTTTTTTCTTAAAAATACTTATGTTCTTTGCATAAAAACAAAACCAAATTTACTTATGTTACCTTATAAATTTGATTTTATATCACAAAAAAAATAGCAATAAATCTTGCAGAAATAAAACTATTCATGCATAGACATAATAAAAATGTCTTTAGAGAGAAAAAAACTATTCTGCCTTCAAACTTCAAATGAAAAGTGGAATAGAGTACTTAAATGATGAAAACCCATCCTGTTTTTCAAAAATCCACAACATGAAAAGACATCCACCAAGAAACAGAGCAGGAAAGGAAGTAAAAGATATGTATCCGTGTTCATTGACATTTATGTATAGACAGCATACTTCCTTTTTTCCCTCTGTACATATATATTCCATGCGGAGATAAAAGCATAGCAAAAACTGCAACAAGATTGTAGAGGGAAGAAATGGGGAAGCCTTTGTTCTTTGAACAATGTCCAGTACACATCCTATGAGATGTTTTGTTGACATGTATATGTTTCCCTTCGTCTTTGCCGTAAGTTTACATTCGGCGCATTTGAAAATATTTTTTTTGGAATATTTGTATATCTATTTTGTGAGACGACGTTTATGCTGAAGTTACGAGAGTTGGTGTGTTTCTTTCGTTCCTGAATAAAGATAATATATAAAAGCAGATTAATTCTTTTTATTGTGTTTATAATTCATTCATTTATTTTTTTTTTTCTTAAAAATATTAGCATGTTTTCTTTTATAAATAAATAAATCTGATATTTTGTGTATTGATGTCATTGATGAATACAGTTAATATATAAAGCATATAAATGGATTAGAAACCGAATAACAAGAATTAAATTATATTTACTTAAAAATATTAAAATGTTTTTTTTTTATTTTAAATACCATTTGATATTTATTGTATTAAAATCATTGATGAATAAAGATAATAATATAAAGCCGATTAATTCTTGTTATTTTGTTTATAATTCATTTATCTATTTTTTCTTACACAGAATAACAAGAATTAATCTGCTTTGTATATTATCATCAATTGCACCAACTGACGTAACTTCAGCATAAATATCGTCTAGAAACATACAAATAATTCAAACAAAAATATTTTCAAAAACGACGGATGTAAACTTACTACAAAGAGGAAAAGAAAGCATATAGATGTCAACAAAACATCTCACACGATATGTACTGGTCGGTGTTCAAAGCACTACTGAATCGCTACTTCTTCCCTCTACAATCTTGTTGCAATTTTACTACGCTTTTATCTCCACATGGAATATATACAAAGGGAAAAAGGAAGTATGCTGTCTATACATAAATGTCAATGAACGCGGATACATATCTTTTATTTCCTTTCTTCCTTCCTGCTTCTATTTCTGGGTGGATGTCTTTCCATGTTATGCATTTTTGACAAAAAGGATGGGTTTCCATCATTTAAGTACTCTATTTCACTTTTCATTTGAAATTGAAGGCAGAAGAGATTTTTTTTCTCTAAAAACATTTTTATTATGTCCATACATGAATAGTTTTATTTCTGGACTATTTAATGCTTTTTTTTTTTTTGGTGATATGTTACCTTTTTGAAATTTTATTTTATACGTAAATTTGTTTTTGTTTTTCATGCTAAGAATATAAGTGTGACATTTTTTTATTTTTTTTTTTTTTTTGGGGGTTTTTGAGTAAAATTCATTGAAGAGATTTTTTTGTAATATCTGGATTTTTTTCTATGGCATTTTTGCCAGCATTTTAATTAAAAACAATTGGTTTTATAGTTATGGATATAACTGTAATAAAAATATGTGTTTAATTATACGAATAAAAAGTTATATATATGATTTCAAAACATTGATAAATAGTGCAATATAAAAAAAATATCGGATGGTACTTAAAAATATTAAAACGATTTTTTGTTTTTTAAGAAAAAATTAATAAATTAATTATAAACAGAATATCAATAATTAATTTTGCTTTATATATTATCTTTTATTCATCTACGTTAGAAACACATCAAATCTTTTTAATTCATTCGAAATGCATATAAAATTTCATTTAAAAAAAAAAATGAATTAGTTTAAATCGAAGGACATTTTAATTGCCATGAAATATACTAGGCCAAATACGAATGACAAGTTATGTATATATGAATTCAAAATACTTAAAAATAATGCAAGACAAAAAATACCGTATTTTATTTAAAAATAAAAATTTTTAGTATTTTAAAAAAAAATAAAAGAAGTATACACAGAAGAACAAGAAATAATCTACTTTATGTATTATCTTTATTCATCAGTGATAGAAACACACCAACGCACGTAACTTCAACATAAATATCGTTTCAAAAAGATGTACAAATATTCCGAACAAAAACATTTTCAAACAGGCCCGGCTGTAAACTTAGGGCAAAGATGAAAGAAAGCATATACATGCCAACAAAACATCTCACACGATGTGTACTGGACGGTGCTCAAAGAACTACTGCTTTCCTACTTCTTCCCTCTACAATCTTGTTGCAGTCTTGCCATGCTTTTATCTCCATATGGAATATACAGAGGGAAAAAAGGAAGTATGCTGTCTATACATAAATGTCAATGAACGTGGATGCATATCTTTTATTTCTTTTCTTCCTTCCTTCCTGTTCTATTTTTTGGTGGATGTCTTTCCATGTTGTGCATTTTGAAAAACAGGATGGGTTTTCATCATTTAAGTACTCTATTTCACTTTTCTTTTGAAATTTTGAGGAAGAATATTTTTTTTTTCTTTAAAAACATTTTTATTATATCTATGCATGAACAGTTTTATTTCTGGAGGGTTTATTTGCTATATTTTGGTGATATAAAATAAAAATTAAAAAAGGTAACATATGTAAATTTGTCTGTTTTATTCTAAGAATATAGGTAATACTTTTTTTTTTTATTGATAATTGAAATGTTTTTGGGTTTTTTTTTTTTTTTTTTTTTTTGAACAAACTTCATTGAAGCGATTTTTTTGTAATGTCTTGCTTTTTGTTTGCTTTTGTTGCAATTTTGACAACAATTTAATTAAAAGCAATATGTTCTATAGTTATTGATATAACTCTGATAAATTTATTACTCTATTGATGTATTTCCGGCAGATTACTTTTTCTGTAAACATTATTTCCGTAAACATTATTTTAAAAGGTAACATTAAGTAAATTTGGTTTTGTATTTTATGCAAAGAAGACACGTAATTTTAAGGAAAAAATAATAAATGAATTGTAAACAGAATAACAAGAATTAATCTGCTTTATATAATATATTTATTCATCAATGACAGAAGCATATCTTCTTTAGTTCATTTAAAATACATTTAAAAATTAATTAGTTTATAACGAAGGACATTTAATTTGCCATGAAATATACAATGCCAAATACGAATAATAAGTTATATGTATGAATTGAAATAAGAATAAATAATGCAATACAAATATATCGTATGGTATTTAAAAACAAAATAACATTTTAATATTTTCAAGAAAAATATAAAGAAGTGAATTACAAAACAGAATAACAAGAATTAAACTGCTTTATATATTATCTTTATGTATCAATAACAGAAGTACATAAACTCTTTTTCAATTCATTTAAAAATCCATTTAAAAATAAATTTGCTTAAATCGAATGACATTATATGTGGCAGGTAATATATTACATCAAATAGGAATACGTTATGTGTAGGAATTCAAAATATTTCTAAATAATACACTGCAAAAAATATCGATTGGTTTTTAAAAACAAAAAACGTTTTAATATTTTTAAGAAAAAAATAAAGAAATGATTTATAAGCAGAATAACAAGAACTAATATGTTTTATATATTATCTTTATGCATCAATGGCAGATACAAACCAATTCACGTAACTTCGGCATAAATATCGTCTCAAAAAAGATATACAAATATTCCAAACAAAAATATTTTCAAATATGCTGGATGTCTACTCCCGTAAAAGATGAAAGAAAGCATATACATGTCAACCAAACATCTCACACGATGTGTACTGGACGGTGCTCAAAGAACTACTGCTTTCCTACTTCTTCCTTCTACAATCTTGTTGCAGTCTTGCCATACTTTTATCTCCACATGGAATATACATAGGGAAAAAGGAAGTATGCTGCATATACATAAATGTCAATGAACGCGGATACATATCTTTTATTTCCTTTCTTCCTTCCTGCTCTATTTCTGGGTGGATGCTTTTCCATGTGATGCATTTTTGTAAAACAGGATGGGTTTTCATCATTTAAGTACTCTATTTCACTTTTCACTTGAAATTTGAGGCAGAATTGTTTTTTCGTCTAAAAACATTTTTATTATATCTATGCATGAATAGTTTTATTTCTGGACGATTTATTGCTCTTTTTCTGTGGTATAAAAATAAAATTTAAAAAAGGTGACATAAGTAAATTTGGTTTTGTATTTTTATGCAAAAAGAACATAAATATTTTTAAGAAAAAATTAAATAAGTGGATTTTAAACACAATAACCAGAATTAATCTGCTTTATATAATATCTTTATTCATCAATGACAGAAGCACATCTTCTTTAATTCATTTAAAATACATATAAAGAATTCATTTAAAAAAATTAATTTATATCGAAGGACATTTTATTTGGCATGAAATAAACTCATGTTTGTGAAAATTGCAACCCCATGAAGGAATCGTCATAATTGAATGAAATTCAATGCACAGTTGAGTGATAGTGGTACAAATAAATGATTAAATGTTCAAAGCAAACAAACAATAACAAGAGATCGGAATCAGTATTTTGTGTAGCCACCACGCGCAGCAATAAGTGCTGCTACACGACGTGGCATGGTGCCAAACAAATTTTGAATGTCTGCTTGAGGAAGAGCTTTCCATATTGTTCGTATGCACACCCAAAGTTCGTCTGCAGAAGCAACAGGACGAGGATCCCGAGCGAGATGCCGACCAACGAAATCCACACATGTTCAATCGACGACATATCCGGGGTATACGCAGGCCAAGGTAGAAGTGTACCTGCCGCGTTGCAAAAAAGGATTGAACAGTCCTAGCGATATGAGGGCGGACATTGTCCTGTTGAAATACAGCGCCTGGCAAGCTTTGAAGGAAGGGAACAGCTTGGGGCTGTAGAACTTCACTTATGTACCGGTTGCTGTTCCGATTGCCCACAATATTCTTAGCAATTGAAATCGTCCATGATATGCTATGGCACCCCAGACTATAACTCCGGGTGTTCGTCCCCTGTGGCGTTCGATAATGCACTCCGCAAGGTGGGGTTCACCGGCATAGCGTCTGACACGAATGCGGCCATCATGGTACCACAAATTAAAGCGGGATTCGTCAGAAAACACGACATGCTGCCAATCAGCACGCCATTCTCTATGCTGAGCGGCCCATTGTAGCCGCAGGCGGCGATGATTTAGCGTGAGAGGGATCCTGTATAAAAGAGTCCTTGCGCGCAGTCCACGCTGCAGCAGATGTCTGCGAATTGATGAAGCACCCAATGAAACACCTGTAGCTATTGCCCACTGTGCTGCCAATTGTCTAGAGGAAGCTGTACGGTCCGTTAGCGTCATGCGGACCAGGTGTCTATCATCGCGAGCTGACGTCACATTTTGGGGTCCACTCCCGGATTTCCGAGTTGTCCGACACTCGTCCGTCCACTGCTTCCAAAGACGCATCACTGTGCTGCTGTTACGTTGCACACGAACGGCTACTGCACGATAAGACAATCCAGCTTCATGAAGGCCGATGATTCTCCCCCGTTCAAACTCTGTAAGTGGTTCAAATGTCGCTCTCTTTCGTCGAAGAGGCATAAGTAACGATTGAGCTAACGTTTACCACTAGCAGATAACCACCGATAACCATACACGCCTCGCTACAGCCGTCTATTCATTCGGATCCATCCGCCGTTCAGAGGGCGCTGCTCAGCATACGCATGCGCTGCGGATTTGAAATTCTAATCATTTGATATCATGCGCTAATTTGCATTTTCTGAAAATTTCAGCTCACTCGCGTAAGTGGTGTTGCAATTTTCACAAACATGAGTATATATTATGCCAAATACGAATAATAGCTTATATGTATAAATTCAAATACTTAAAAATAATGCAATGAAAAAAATATGGGATGCTATTTAAAAACAAAAACATTTTAATTTTTTAAGAAAAGATAAAAGAAATAAATTATAAACATAACAACAGATAATCTACTTTATACATTATCTTTATTCTTCTATGACTGCAATTCAAAAATATATTTTAAAAAAAAAAGCATTTAATATTTTTAAGGAAAAACGAAATTAATGATATACAGAACTACAAGAATTTATCTGCTTTATATATTAGCTTTAATCATCAATGACTCCAATAAAAAAATATCAGATGGTATTGAAAAACAAAAAGCGTTATAATATTTTTTTAGAAAAAATAAATAAACGAACTATAAACAGAGTAACAAAAATTAATCGGCTTTATAAGTTATCTTTATTCTTATCGGCTTTACAGTTATATTTATAGACAGAAACACACCCATTTACAAAACTTCTACATAAAGATAATCTCAAAAAGATATACCAATATTCCAAACAAAAATATTTTCAAATACTTTCGGATGTAAAGTTACGCCAAAGAGGAAAAGAAACGTATGGATGTCAACAAAAGATCTCTTACGATGTGTCCTGGACGGTGTTTAAAGAACTACTGCTTCCCTGTTTCTTCCCTCTACAATCTTGTTGCAGTTTTGCCGTGCTTTTATCTCCACATGGAATACACATACGGAAAAAAAAGAAGTATGTTGTATATACATAAATGTCAATGAACGCGGATACATATCTTTTATTTCCTTTCTTCCTTCCTGCTTCTATTTCTGGGTTGATGTCTTTTCATGTTATGCATTTTTGAAAAACAGGATGGGTTTTCATCATTTAAGTACTCTATTTCACTTTTCTTTTGAAATTGTGAGGCAGATATAGTTTTTTTTCCCCTAAAAACGTTTTTATTATGTCTGTGCATGGATAGTTTTATTTCTGGAAGATTTATTGCTGTTTTTTTTTTGGCGTTATGTTACCGTTTTAAAATTTATTTTATATTTATATTGAAATTGATTTTAATATATTTTAACCACCTAAATCCTCTTTTAATTTTATACTTTTATAACAAACTGTTTTTACATACGTCGATTTAAATGCCCTGTTAACAATATACATCGATTTAAATGCCCTGTTAACAATATACATCGATTTAAATGCCCTGTTAACAATATACATCGATTTAAATGCCCTATTAACAATATACATCGATTTAAATGCCCTATTAACAATATACATCGATTCAAATGCCCTGTTACCAATATGCATCGATTTAAATGCCCTTTTAACAATATACACTTTAAATACCCTGTTAATGACAAACTTAGATTTAAATGCCCTGTTAATGACATACATCGTTTTTAATGTCCTATTAATACATACATCGTTTTTAATGTCCTATTAGTACATATGTCTAGTTAAATGCCCTGTTAATAACATACGTCGTTTTAAAAACACTTGGCAAAAACCTTAGCAAGAAGCAGTTATCAAGTGACTACACGTTAAACTGAATCAGCTAAAATACGTGGTCTTATTAAAAACATTTTTATTATATCTATGCATGAATAGTTTTATTTCTGGAGAATTTATTGCTATTTTTTGGTTATATGTTACGTTCTTTAAATTTTATTTCATACGTAAATTTGATTTGTGTTTTCTTTTAAGAATATAAGTATTACATTTTTTTCATTGAGATTGAAATATTTTTTGGGACAAAATTAATTGAAGAGACATTTTTTTGTAATGTCTTACTTTATCACTTCTGTTGCATTTTAACAACATTTTAATTAGAAACAATTGGTTCTATAGTTGTTGATATAACAGTGGTAGAAGAAAATATGTTTAATATATAAACTTAACTTTTCCAAACAGTTTTCTATCGCATAATCCTCAAGAGTTAGCAAACTTAATAGTTGAGAACTTCTCAATTCTTATTATTTAAAAAAAACTTTTACAATGAATGTATTATATAAGAGTACTGAATAAATTAGAGTGACGCCTGTGACGTTAGCGAGAAATAGTCAGTAGGGTTCGAGATTCTCACCAGAGAGCAGTACAGCGCAGCTGGCGGTGCAGCTGAGAAATGTTTAGTACAGCGCAATCACGCACTTGTGTTGAGAAACGTTTTGCTTCTAATTTCTCATTCCGACAGGAAATATATGTAACGCAATCTTTTGATAAGTTGGCCGACAGACGCTCACCCGGAGAGAAAGCACATTTCGCTCATCCAACACGTAACCGAGTATCTTTATTTTCGGCTTAGAAGTGGAATCCTTCCACGAACCTTTAATTATATGTCTTAAATACTGTATGTATAATTTTATATGTGTGCTGTTTGTTCGCGTAAATAAAGCTGTGAGTTCTCAAACCTGAATCTCAAGTCTCAACTCAACAACACTCAGTTACAATCCAACTGCACAACCCTCAACACTACAGTATTACATTTTTATCTGTTTTAGAAAAATAAAAATACGTAACATGTTTAAATTAACAATATATCTTAAACATTAAACATAAATATATAACTTTAAAACTAGTCATTATTCAATTTAACCACTCAGTAAAGAACCTATAATATTTTTGCAAGAATCTCTCGCAAATAAATTATTCCATAAATAGCCTACAAGTTAATATAAAATTAATGTTGCTTGAGATTAATATATGAGTTATTATGTTTAATTAAGAAGTCCTCAAAGTTAGAGTAAAACACTCATTGCAAATGAAAATAAGAAATTTAAAAATTATAATGTCATTAACATTGTCATTTAATGATGTATTACAATTCTCCATAAACGTTCCTAACCCTATTCAATGAAATATTATTTTGTCATTCAAAGTTCATAATCAATTTAAAATTTCACTTTTGTTTTTTTTTTTATTTTTAACATGTATTCTATTTCAAAACATTATAATTTAAAAATATATATTAGGCTTCTTTATGAATATGCCTTAACTAGCAGTTAAATACTTGCACGGGGCATTTTATTTCATAATATAATATTAATAATATTAATATAAAAATAATTTATTACAAAACACTGGTATTGCAATTTATTTTATTAACATATTGTAACAATGTAATGCATTATTATGCTATAATAAAGCTATATTTTCGTTGTACTAAACTACAGATAATTATCTAATTAAAAAAAAAGAAATTAATTTAAATTGCTTTTTGGCTACTCTCTAATGGACTTAAAGATACAATTTTTTAATGAATGGCACAATCCTTATGTTACATTATATATATATATATATGTGTGTGTGTGTGTGTAATTATATGTATCTATATCTCAATATATCTATATGTATAAAAACACACCATATCAATACAAAAATAAAAAAAAGAACCGTCAAGGAATGAACTAGAAATGCTTTCATTTAACACAACAACAGCCACAATAATATTCGCTACAAATGAAATATTGTGTTCTCCTTCATAAAAATACAATCAAATTATATAACAAAAGCAACACAAACAATATTTGCAATACAAAAGAACCCGAAGAGCCTACATTTAGATCCCTCAAAAGAAAATAAAAAATAACATATTTATAAGGCATTTGTTTTCACTTGTCCCCTGCAAATTTAGTATGTTTATCTTAAACCGCGCATTGTTTACTTATATGCGTTTATTCAATTTATTATAACAAAGTACTGATATTAATGCAACTATTTTATTCTGTGGATAAATCATTTTGGATTATTAGTTGCAGCAACTCACATTAACAAAAGTACAATTTATTATTTTCATAGATATATTGCTTTGCTTATAGTGGAAATGTCTTATATAAATATTTCTAAAGGATGACAAAATAATTTGAATGTTTTGTATCCCCCTTTTGTATTTTTTACATTTATCCTATTAACTTTTTAACAAATTTTGTATTTGTATATGATAAAGAAATTGCGATACAGATTGTAGAGAATTTGCATTGTTTTTTAATAATAGTTAAATAACTTGTCAAATATCAAATTTATTTTAAACTATTTAAATTATTTTTCCAGTTTGCAGAAATCATTGATTTCAATTAGTATCCAAATTAAATCGTTTGGAATGTATTAAAATCTTTAAAATAAGGTTTTTGAACTATTGATTTACATGAATATTTATTGCTGCGTGCACTTTTATCATTTTGATAGCTTCTATCAGATAATTTAAAAAATGCAATTACATGCATTTTTATACACAACAAGATTCCAATTTTTAAATCGACTTTAATTGAAAATAAAATAGTAATAGAAACCATTTAAATATACTCTTTTTACATAAAATTTAATTGAAATGAATAAATCTTTCCTTAATAAGTTTTTATCAAAGATTATTTTAAATATCTCATAAAAACTATAAAAATCCAATTATCAAAATAAAATCCAAACAAAAAAGTCCAATTATCAAAAATAAAAATTTTGATAGAAGTTGATATGCAGTTAAAAATTAATCTATTTTCAATTGAGTGAAATTATTTGTTATTACATTTAAAATATCATATCTTTGAAAGCAAATTTTCACCATTTCATTTAAAAAGCAAAATTTATTTTTACTCATCGAAAAATATACTCCATTTTAAAATGATTTTTCACAATTAAAGTAAACATTGAATTATTATTTTTTCAATAATTAATCTATATAATAAACGTACAGATATATCATTTAATCAACACAATATATCAATTACAAGTTTAAAGTTTTATATCTATATAAAGTAGCAGTAAAAACCATTTAAATATACTCTTTTAAATGCAATTTAATTGAAATGAATAAATCTTCTTTATTAGTTTTCTTTATCAAAGATTTTTTTATAAACATCTCAGAAAAACTATAAAAATCCATAATAAAATCCAAAAGAATTTTTAATTATTAAATTTAAAACATTGTTGAAAAAGCAAATTTTCAACATTTCCCTCTAAAAAGCAAAATGTTGGCAAATTTATTTTTTTACTCGTAGATACAAAATAAACTCAATTTTAAAATGTTTTTTCACAACTAGAGAAACTTTTGAAAGTCATTAATTAGATGTTTAATCTACATAATAAACCTATAGACATATCATTTAATGAACACGATGTATCAATTACAAGTTTAATCTATATAAAGCAGCAATAAAAACCATCTAAACATATTTCACCTGCAATTTAATTGAAATGAATTAATCTTTTTTAACTTGTTTTTTATCAAAGATATTTTTTAAAATTCTCAGAAAAACTGTAAAAATCTAATTATCAACAAAAATCCAACTATCAAAAACGAAATCCTAACCAAATATCCAACTTAAAAACTTTGATAGAAGATTTCATTTTTGATAATTAGTCCTTTTCTGTTGATATTATTTTTAATAATTAGATATTTTATTTGGATTTTATTTTGGATTTATTTTTTAAGTTGGTGTAGAATTAAAAGATAATTTCTTTATTTTCAACTGGCTGAAATTGCTATTACATTTAAAAAAACAGCATAATGTTGAAAGCAAATTTTCAACATTTCGTTTAAAAGCAAAATGTTTGGAGATTTATTTATTTTGTTGTAACTAATCATTAAAATAAACTCACTTCTAAAATACTTTCAAAATACACTTTTCAAACATTATTTAAAGAATAAATTTTTCATGTAATCTACACGATATAGCAATTATAAGTTTAATAAATTATACTTTAAAATCATTTCAACAACACCTTGAGAACAAATAAAAAGCTTAGTGATCATTGTGTAACAAATATAAGAAACAAATATCAAAAAAAAAAAAAAACGCTTCAATTTTTACTTTGAGATAAAAGGAAAACTGTGTTTCTTTAAAAGTCATTTATTTTTCTGCTACACTGCTAACAGGGGAAAATAACGGTGTATTACTCAGGCTTACAAAAGGCTGGCTTTTCACTGCCAACTCAATTTTTTATACTTTTTTTTTTTTTTTTCCCGTGGTATATACCAACTATTTTAAATCCCTATTAATAAAGAAATACGTAATCATCCTAACCCATTTGACAGGCCACTGGGTTTATAAATGAGTTTTTTCAAAAAACTAGTTCATTTTAAAAGTTGTTTTATTTGATGAGAGTTTTGCCATTTTTTTTTTCTTTTCTCTCTTGAATTTACTTTGTTCTTTATGTTGTCGTTTTTTTTTTTTTTTTTTTTTGTTCTTTAGAACGAGATGAAAAAAAGTTATAGCACCGTCAAAAGACAATTTTTTTTTAATACTCTAACACAATGCTTTCATTTTTTTTTATTGCGTTAAATTTTTTTTTCTTAAAGTGCGAATTTTTGGTTATCGTCTTGTAAATTCTAGAATAGAGTGAAAGATATCATCGACCCACAGTCTAAATTTTTTGATTTGCTTTTTAAGAAGATTATTTTATTTATTACAATTAACGCATCAAAGGAGATTTAAAAAAAAAATTGATATGGTTTTAATCACATAAAAACCTATTTCTGAGGAAAGCGAAATAAAAGTCCGCTTTAATAAAGAAATCAATTATGAAAAGGACTTTAGTAGCACGCATAAACGTCCAAAGTTTTTTTTTTTTTTAATATAAGTAGTCTGTTAATAATAAAATCGGAGGCAGTTGTATTAATTCTGAATTTATTTTAATATGGAAATATTTAAAAAAAAAAAAAGTAAACCAATTATCAAAAATAAAATTCAATGAAAGAAATCCAAAATCACAATAAAAAAAAAATAAATTTTAAAAATCCAATTATCAAAAATAAATTACAACATTTTTTAAGTCATCAATAAAATACACTGAATTTTAAATTATTTTATAATTAGATTAAACATGTAATTATTAAAAAATGTAATTATTACTTTAAAAATCTATATAATAAACCTATACATATATCATTTAATCAACACGATATATCCTTAAAGTTTAATAAATAATACTTAAGAGCATTGAAATCAAACGTTTTTTAAACATCTTGAGAACAAACAAAAAAATTAGGGATCATTACTTAACAAATATAGGAATAAAATATCCTTATTATCCAAATTATTTTTATATTGATAACTAAATTTAAAAAAAAAAATCCAATTGTCAAAAATAAAATCCAAACAAAAAACCAAAAAAAAAAAAAAAAAAAATCCAATTATCAAAATTAAAATCCGAACAAAAAGCGACAAACCAATTATCAAAATAAAAACTTTGATAGAAGTTGGTGTAGACATTTAAACACCATATTGTTGAAAGCAAATTTCCACATTTCACCTAAAAGGTAAAATGCTTGGAAATTTATTTTTTTATTAATCGATAAAATCTACTCAATTTAAAAATTTTTTTTCACAATTA
Organism: Caerostris extrusa; assembly: GCA_021605095.1. NCBI lineage: Eukaryota > Metazoa > Arthropoda > Arachnida > Araneae > Araneidae > Caerostris > Caerostris extrusa. The sequence continues at coordinate 16,384 of BPLR01013556.1, forward strand.
GGGTAAACATCTAATAACTATCGTTTCAAATATTAATCCATACAATAAACCTACTGACCATTTATCAATGCGATATATCCACTACATGGTCTGAATGGCCGAGTGGCTGGAGCTCTGACACTCGGTACCACAGGTTTCGAGTTCGAGATCGGCGGTGCCATTGATGTTTTTAGTGGTTCGAATCCACTTTTAAACTGTAGGTCCCAGTCTAACATGACTCAGAGCGTTGAGCGTAGGGCTGACAATCCTATCCCGTAGAAAAAGAAGACATCTCATGTTTCGAAATCTACAAGTAGGTAGACGGCCTTTGCCCACCATGGGGCTGTTGCGCCAATCATGATGATATCCATTACAAGTTTAATAAATTATATTTAAAAGATTGCTAATATCAAACGATTTTTTCACACCTAGAGAACAAATAAAAACGCTTAGTGATCATTACGTAACAAATATAAGAAACAAATATCAAAGTTAAAAACACTTCATTTTTACTTTGAGATAAAAGGAAACTGTGTTTCTTTAAAAGTCATTTATCTTTTGCTACACTGCTAACAGGGAAAATAACTGTGTATTACTCAGGCTTACAAAAGGCAGGCTTTTCACTGCCAACCAAATTTTTGATACCATTTTTTTTTATTCTTTCCCGTGGTATATACAAACTATTTTAAATCCCTATTAATAAAGAAATACGTAATCATCCTAACACATTTGACAGGCCAGTGGGTTTTGAAATGAGTTTTTTCAAAACTTCTTCATTTTCAAAGTTGTTTTATTTTGATGTGAGTTTTGCCATTTTTTTTCTCTTTCTTGAATTCTCTTTGTTTTTTTATGTTGTCGTTTGGTGTTTTTTTTTTTTTTTTAGTTCTTATAGAACGAGATGAAAATTACAGGACCGTCAAAAGATAATTTTTTTTTAATACTTTAACACAATACCTACATTTTTTTTTTAATTCGGTGTATTTTTTTTTTCTAAAGTGAGAATTTCTTCGTTATCTGCTTGTAAATTCTAGAATAGAGTGAAAGATATCATCGGCCTCCAGTCTCAATTTTCGATTTGTTTTTTAAGAAGATTATTTTATTTATTGCAATTAACGCATCAAAGGAGCTTTGCAAAAAAAAATTTATATGGTTTTAATCGCATAAAAACCTATTTCTGAGGAAAGCGAAATAAAAGACCATTTTAATAATGAAATCAATTATGAAAAAGACTTAACTTTAGTAACACGCTTAAACGTCCAAAAGTTTGTTTTTTTTTTTTAATATAAATCTACTAATAATAAAATTGAAGACAGTTGTAGTTAAACCTGATTTATTTTTTAAATTGAAAAATAAATCAAAAAATAAAATCCAAACAAAACTAAAAATCTAATTGTCAAAAAATCCAATTTTCAAAATAAAATACATACGAGAAAAAAATCCAATTATAAAAATTAAAATCATAAAGAACAAAAATCCAGTTATTAAAATTAAACGCTTTGATAGTTGCTATACAAATAAAAGTCAATGTCTTTATTTTCATTTGAAGGAAATTATGTGTTATTGCATTTAAAATATATTGTAAATATAAAGAAACTTTCAACATTTTGACTAAAAAGCAAAATGATGGCAAATTTGTTTTTTATTAATTAATAAAATAGACTAAATTTTAAAAATATTTTTTCAAAACTGAAGTAAACATCTTATTATTAACTTTACAAAAATTAATCTATATAATAAACCTATAAATATATCATTTAAACAGCACGATATACAAATTACAAAGTTTTTAATAAATTATACTTAAAAGGTTGCTGAAATCAAACGATTTTTAAACACCCAGAGAACAAATAAAAAGCTTAGTGATCATTATGTTGCAAATATCAAAGTTAAAAAAACACTTCAATTTTTACTTTGAGATAAAAGGAAAACTGTGTTTTTAAAAGTCATTTATTTTTCTGCTACACTCCTAACAGGGAAAATAACGGTGTATTACTCAGGGCTTACAAAAGGCAGCCTTTTCACTGCCAACTCAATTTTTGATACTATTTTTTATTTTTTTTTTTTTTCCGTGGCATATACGAAACTATTTTAAATCCCTATTAATAAAGAAATACGTAATCATCCTAACCCATTTGACAGGCCACTGGGTTTTTAAATGAGTTTTTTTTTTTTTTTTCAAAACTTCATTTTAAAAGTTGTTTTATTTGATGAGAGTTTTGCCATTTTTTCTCTCTTCTTTGAATTTTCTTTTTGTTCTTTTATGTTGTCGTTTGGTGTTCTTTTTAAGAACGAGATAAAAAATTATAGCAGTTATAAGATTTTTTTTTTTAATACTTTAACACAAAGCCTTCATTTTTTTTTTTTTTTTTTTTTTTTTTTTTTTTTTTATGTTGTATTTTTTTTCTAAAGTGCGAATTTTTTGGTATATATCGTCTTGTAAATTCTAGAAAAGAGTGAGAGATTTCATCGACCCCAGTCAGTCTCAATTTTCGATTTGCATTTTTTTAAAAGATTATTTTAATTATTTCCATTAATGCATCCAACGAGCTTTCACAAAAATTTATATGGTTTTAATAGCATAAAAACCTATTGCTGAATAAAGCGAAATAAAAGGTCGCTTTACTAATGAAATCAATTATGAAAAGGACTTAACTTTAGTAACATCAATAAATGTCCAAAGTTTTTTTTTTTTTTAAATATGTCTGTTAATAATAAAAGTGGAGGCAGTTGTATTAATTCTGAATTTATTTTTATATGGAAATATTTAAAAACACAAAAAAAGTAAACCAATTATCAAACATAAAATTCAATGAAAAAAAAAAATCCAAAAAATTCCAATAAAATTCAATGAAAAAAAATTCAGAAATACCAATAAAAATAAAAAAAAATCCAATAATCAAAAATAAAATACAAAATTCTTTAAATCATTAATAAAATAAACTGAATTTAAAAATATTTTTTCATAACTAGATTAAACATGTAATTATTAAAAATGAAATTATTACAAAAATAACCTATATAATAAACCTATAGATATATATCATTTAATCAACACGATATATTCTTAAAGTTTTTATAAATAATACTTAAGAGTATTGAAATCAAACGATTTTTAAACATCTTGAGAACAAATAAAAAAAATTAGGGATCATTACTTAACAAATATAGGAATAAAATATCCTTATTATCCAAATTATTTTTATATTGATAACTAAATTTAAAAAAATAAAAATCCAATTGTCAAAAATAAAATCCAAACAAAAAAAAAAAAAAATCCAATTATCAAAATAAACACTTTGATAGAAATTGGTGTTGACATTTAAAACACCATATTGTTGAAAGCAAATTTTCACATTTCACCTAAAAGGCAAAATGCTTGCAAATTTATTTTTTATTCATCGATAAAACCTACTCAATTTTAAAATGTTTTTTTCACAATTAGAATAAACATCTAATAACTATCGTTTCAAATATTAATCCATACAATAAACCTACTGATCATTTAATCAATGCGATATATCCACTACAGGGTCTGAATGGCCGAGGGCTGGCGCTCTGGCGCTCGGTACCACAGGTTTCGGGTTCGAGTCCCGGCGGTGCCATTGATGTTTTTAAGTTGTTCGGAATCCACTTTTAAACTGTAGGTCCCAGTCTAACATGACTGTAGAGCGTTGCGCGTAGGGCTGACAATCCTACCCAGTAGAAAAAAAAAGGAGGCATCTCATGTTTCGAATCTACAAGCAGGTAGACGGCCTTGGCCCACCATGGGGCTGTTGCGAAAATCATGATGATATCCATTACAAGTTTAATAAATTATACTTAAAGATTGTTAAAATCAAACGATTTTTAATCACCTAGAGAACAAATAAAACGCTTAATAACCATTACGTAACAAATATAAGAAACAAATATCAAAGTTAAAAAAAATACTTCAATTTTTACTTTGAGATAAATGGAAAACTGTGTTTCTTTAAAAATCATTTATTTTTCTGCTACACTGCTAACAGGGAAAATAACGGTGTATTACTCAGGTTTATAAAAGGCAGGCTTTTCACTGCCAACCAAATTTTGATTCCTATTATTTTTTTTTTTTTTTTACCCGCGGTATATACCAACTATTTTAAATCCCTATTAATAAAGAAATACGTAATCATCCTAACACATTTGACAGGCCAGTGGGTTTTTAAATGAGTTTTTTTTTTTTCAAAACTTCTTCATTTTAAAAGTTGTTTTATTTTGATGCGAGTTTTGCCATTTTTTTTTCTCTCTTTCTTGAATTCTCTTTGTTTTTTATGTTGTCGTTTGGTGTTTTTTTTTTTTTTTAGTTCTTATAGAACGAGATGAAAAATTACAGGACCGTCAAAAGATATTTTTTTAATACTTTAACACAATGCTTCTTTTTTTTTTTTTTAATACGTTGTATTTTTTTTTTCTAAAGTGCGAATTTCTTGGTTATCGTCTTGTAAATTCTAGAATAAAGTGGAAGATATCATCGACTCCCAGTCACAATTTTCGATTTGTTTTTTTTTTAAAGATTATTTTAATTAATTCCATTAACGCATCAAATTCGCTTTTCACCAAAAAAATGACATGGTTTTAATTGCAAAACAAATTGCTGAGTAAAGCGCCATAATTGATTTCATTATTAAAGCGGCCAGATTTAACTCTAATAACACGTATAAACGTCGGACGGTTTTTTTTTAATATAAATATGTCAATAATAAATAGGTAGGCAGTCTTATTAACTGTAAATTTATTTTTATATTGAAAATTAAATTTTTAAAAAAATCCCAAATTATCAAAAAATGAAAGCCAAAAAAAAAAAATTCAAAATTTTCAAATATAATATCCGAACAAAAAAAATCCCAAATTATCATATATAATATCCAAACAAAAAAATCCCATTAAATAAAAACATCGATAGAAGTTGCTGTAAAACTAAAAACTCTTTAAAACTCTCTAATTTTTTATATTCAATTATATTCAATTTCATCAACATTTAAAACATCATATTGTTGAAAACAAATTTTCAACATTTCGTCTTAAAAGCAAAATGTTTGCATTTTTTTTTCATTCATCAATTTCAATCATTCTACCAATTTTAAAATGTGTTTTCACAATTAGAGTAAACATCTAATTATTATCTTTTCCTATATGTAATAAACAAATAAATATATCATTTAATCAATATAATCCATAAATAACAAGTATAATAAATTAGATGGCCTGATGGCTAGCGCTCTGGCGTTCGGTACCACAGGTACCAGGTTCAAATCCGGCTTTGCCATGGGTGTTTGTAGTGGTTCGAAATCCACTTTAAGCCGTAGGTCCCGGTCTAATAGGATCGTAGAGCGTTGCGGGGCAATGTTACTCCGCGTCCGTGGCTTACCATCAAGTTACACGCCCCCTGGCAATTCAAAGTGAGTAACATCGGTGCAGCCCTTATGGCGAAGATCACGATCTATTTGCCAGCTGCATTAGAAAAAAAAAAAGTTTAATAAATTATACTTAAAATATTTAAAAATAGTTTAATTTCAACAACACCTTGAGAACAAATAAAAGGTTTAGTGATCATTGTGTAACAAATATAAGAAACAAATATCAAAGTAAAAAAAAAGCGCTTCAATTTTTACTTTGAGATAAAAGGAAACTGTGTTTCTTTAAAAGTCATTTATTTTTCTGCTACACTGCTAACAGGGAAAATAACGGTGTATGGCTCAGGCTTACAAAGGCTGGCTTTTCACTGCCAACTCAATTTTTGATTCTTATTTTTTTTCAGTGCCATATACGAAACTATTTTAAATCCCTATTAATAAAGAAATACGTAATCATCCTAACTCATTTGACATGCCAGTGGGTTTTTAAATGAATTTTTTCAAAACTTCTACATTTTAAAAGTTGTTTTATTTTGATGAGAGCTCTGCCATTTTTTTTCTTTCTCTTTCTCCCTCTCTTGAATTTACTTTGTTCTTTATGTTGTCGTTTGCTATTTTTTTTTTTTTTTTTTTTTTTTTTTTTATTCTTTTAGAACTAGATGAAGAAGTTACAGCGCCGTCAACAGATTTTTTTTTTTTTTTTTAATACTTTAACACAATGCCTTCATTTTTTAATGCGTTCAGTTTTTTTTTTTCTAAAGCGCGAATTTCTTAGTTATCGTCTTGTAAATTCTAGAATAGAGAGATATCATCGCCCCCCAGTCTCAATTTTCGATTTAGATTTTTTTAAGGATTATTTTAATTATTTCCATTAATGCATCAAAGGAGCTTTGAAAAAAATTTATATGGTTTTAATCGCATAAAAAAAAATCCTATTGCTGAGGAAAGCGAAATAATTGATTTCATTATTAAAGCTCCCTTTTATGAAAAAGACTTGACTTTCATAACACGCATAAGCATCGGACGATTTTTTTTTTCTCAATATAATAATAAATGCGAAAGCAGCTGTAATTTGTTTTTTTCATTTTTTCCACATACTTAGACAAACGTTTTTTATGTCATAAGCACGGGTTGCACTAACGTTACTCACTTAGCATTACCTGGGGGTGCGTGTAACTTGAAGATAAGCCACGGACGCCGTTTGGTTTTTGGTTTGTCGCTCTACTGTTATCTTGTGCACTCGAGGGCTAAACAGACCGGGACCTATAGTTTAACCTTGATTCCTAACCACCCACGAACATCCATGCCACATCTAGGATTCGAGCGTGGAGTCTGGTATACAAAGGCCATAGAGCTAGCCACTTGTCTACCAGACTGCTCCACGGACGCGGAGTAACACTACCCTTCCGGGTAGACCGGGACCTATGGTTTAAGGGGGATTCTGAACCACAATAAACATCCATGGCACCGCCGGGACTCGAAACCGTAACCTGTAGCACCGAGGGCCAGAGCGCCAGACACTCAACCGTCAGCCGCCATCGATAAAGTATTCCCAATTTTAAAAGGTTTTTTCGCAATAAGAGTAAATATCTAATTATTAACTTTTCAACAATTAGTCTATATTAAAAACGTATAAATATATCATTTAATCAACACGACATATCAATTACAATTTTAATAAATTATACTTAAAAATGTTGAAATAAAAACGATTGTTAAACACCTTGCTAACAAATAGAAAGCTTAGCAATCACTATGCAACAAATATAAGAAACAAATATCAAAGTTTAAAAAACCACTTCAATTTTAACTTTGAGATAAAAGGAAAACTGTGTTTCTTTAAAAGTCATTTATTTTTCTGCTACACTGCTAACAGGGAGAATAACGGTGTATTACTCAGGCTTACAAAAGGTAGGCTTTTCAGTTTTTGATTTTTTTTCCCGTGGTATATACCAACTATTTTAAATCCCTATTAATAAAAGAAATACGTAATCATCCTAACCCATTTGACAGGCCACTGGGTTTTTTAAATGAGTTTTTTTTCAAAAAAAACTTCATTTTAAAAGTTGTTTTATTTTGATGAGAGTTTTGCCCTTTTTTTTTTCTTTCTCTCTTTGAACTTACTTTGTTCTTTATGTTTGTCGTTTGGTTTTTTTTTTTTGTTCTTTTCGAAAAGAGATGAAAAAGTTATAGCACCGTCAAATGATAATTTTTTTAATACTTTAACACAATGCCTTCATTTTTTTTTAATGTTGTTTTTTTTTCTAAAGAGCGAATTTCTTGGTTATCGTCTTGTAAATTCGAGAATAGAGTGAAAGATATCATTGGCCCCCAGTCTCAAGTTTCGATTTGGTTTATTTTTTAAAATTTTATTTTAATTATTTCCATTAACGCATCAAAGGCGCTTTCAGAAAAACTTTATATGGTTTTAATCGCATAAAAAATCTATTGCTGAGGAAAGCGAAATAAAAGGTCGCTTTACTAATGAAATCAATTATGAAAGGACTTAACTTTAATAACATCAATAAATGTAAGAAGTTTTTTTTAATATAAAGCTGTTAATAATAAAAGCGGAAGCAGTAGTATTAACTCTGAATTAATTTTTTTAAGTTGAAAAACCCAATTTATAATATATAGACAAACAAATGCTTTAATAACAGTATACACAAATACTTTAATAGCAGTAGTACAGTAATATCATTTGTATTCTTTGTTTTTTTTTCGATATAAACATTTAAGTTTCCACAAATAGCATTACCAAAAAGTAGAAACTTTTTAAGTCGAAATCTCACACCCAAGAAAAGTATGTTTCTTTTGATCAATTTTAATTCCAATTCGGGAATACGATACAGAAATTACAATCTTGGAATCAAAGTAGCTTTTGACAGACGAAAACTGGAAATCCCGATGCAATATATTTTACAGCCCCTTTTTTTCAGATATTAGGTTTTGTTTGTCGCACTACCGTCATTTTTTGCACACTTTAAGTTATTATTAGACAGGGACCTGTAGTTTAACTTGAATCGAACCTGAAGCCTATGGTAACAAAGGCCAGAGCGCTAGCCAGTTGCCCATCAGGCCGAGATATGCCAGAGTTTTTGCGATGAAAAACTGAGATAACGTTGCAGATATGCCAGAGATAACGTTTGGTGAAAATTATACCTAAACGAAGAAAATTCCAACAAGTAGTCCGGCTAACAATGCAAGGGCCTCCAATAGGGCAACATTTTCCACAGCAGTGATAGCAGTGCATCCCAAGAATAAGAACCAAATTTTTTTACATACCAAGATTTTTTTTACATACAATTATTGTAAACACACAAACTACAACTCTCTTGCATAAAAAAAATTTAAACATTCATCTGTTACATCATGTTCTTTCTTTTTTCTTGATTGTTACATTTCCAAATCTTTGATTGTCCTCAGTGTATTTTTATCCAAGTTACTCAGACTTCTCAATAACTTGAGATATGATTTCAAAGCAATCATTTCTCTATCGTAAAATATAATTCTAACCAGCGGCTGTGAGACTTCTCAAAAATGAACCCAAAACTTTCCAGCAACTATTCTAACTATCAGTACAAGGACTCTAATAGGCATTATTTTTCAAAGCAGTGACGGCAGTGTATCCCATGAATAAAAATCAAACTTTTTTACATGTTAGGTAGCGAGTTCTAATCATTCTTGGATCAATTCTTCTAAAAAATATTCTCCAATCTCTTGAGTGAAAAAGGAAAATATTCATGTTTGTTCTACAAGCTGTTTCCAAACTTTTTCTACTAACATTTTATGCTTGATTGTTATTTTTCCAAATCTTTCTGTCCTCTATTTTTATTTTTCTGCAGATACCTTAACCCAAATAGTTCTACAAGTAATCCGATTATCAATGCAAGGGCTCTAATAGGAATCTTCTTCTAAAACAGTGACGGCAGCGTATCCCATGAAGAAGAACCAAAATTTTTTTTTACATACTAGGTGACGGAAGAGTACTTATAATTCTTGGATCAAATCTTCTTAAAAAAGCTACAACTGTCTTGCTTAAAAAAGGAAATGAAAACATCCATGTCTGTTCCATCGTGTTCTTTCTAAACTTTTTCTACTAACCTTCTTTTTTTTTCTTTCTTTATTAGTTGTTACATTTCAACTCTTTGATTGCTCTCTATTTTTATTTTCTGCAGATTTCAGAATCCAAATATTTCATTTGCAAATAGTCCAAGTATTCCAATTATTACAATTATTAGTCCTATTTATTACAAATTGTCCAATTATCTAATTTCCTACAAATAGTCCAAAAAATACAACTGTTGCTTAAAACAAAGGGGGGGAATGAGAACATTGATGCTTGTTCCATCGTTTTTTTTTCTAAACTTTTTCTACTAACCTTCATTTCTTTCTTTTCTTGGTTGTTACTTTTCCAAATCTTTGATTGTTCTCGTATTTTTATCCAGGCTACTCAGATTTCTCAATAACTTTTTCTGAAACAATCATTTCTCTATCGAGATATATAACCCTAACCAGAGGCTACGAGACTTCTCAAAAATGTTAAATGAACTTTCTCCCACACAAAATTATTCCCCCTTCCAGTCACTTACAAAGTTGCTTACTTTGAAAGTATCACCACAAAAGATGCTGCCAGTTAACCATCAGGCCGCGATGTGCAAGAGTAAGAACGTTTGACTAAAACTTATAACTGAATGAAAAATTTTCCAACATGTACTCCGACAATCAATACAAGGGACTCTAATAGCCATAATTTTCCAAAGCAGTGACGACAGCGTATCCCCATGAATAGAAAAAAAACTTTTTTTTTTTTTTTATGTACTAGGTAGCGAGTACTAATAATTCTTGGATCAATCCTTGTAAAAAAAAAACTACAACTCTCCTGCGCAAAAAAATGAAACTATTTATGTCTGTTCCATCGTGCTCTTTCGCTTTTTCTAAATTTTTCTATTAACCTTCCTTTTTTTTTTTTTTCTGGGTTGTTATATTTCCAAATCTTCGATAGTTCTCTTTTATTTTTCTGCAGATTCCAGAACCCAAACATTTCTTTCAAGTAGTCCAATTATTAGTCCTATTTATTACAAGTAGTCAAATTATCAAATTTCCTACAAGTAGTCCAAAAAATAATACTCTTGTTTAAAATAAGGAAAAAATGAAAACATTCATGTCTGTTATTGATTTTTTTCTTCTAACCTTCTTTATTTCTTTTCTTGGTTGTTACTTTCCCAAATCTTTGATTGTTCCCTGTTTTTATCCAAGTTACTCAGATTTCTCAATAACTTTTTTCCGAAACAATCATTTCTCTATCGAGAAATATAACCCTAACCAGAGGCTACGAGACTTCCCAAAAATGTTAAATAAACTTTGTCCCACAAAACTATTCCCCCTTCCAGTCACTTACAAAGTTGCTTACTTTGAAAATATCACCACAAAAGGGCGAAGAATTCTGGGAAGTTAAAGTCGTGTTCTATTAACTTCCCGGCTCACCATCAAGATATTTAAGGGTGCATAAGCAACAATCCTTTTTAAACGGCTGGCGTTACCATGGCAGCGGTGGTCTCTATTTCAAAGAATCTCATTCCTTCGCCAAATTTTTTCTTTTTCTTTCCGCCAAGATTCGCCTGAGGAGAAATTGATAAAGTTCTCGACTTTCGACAATCACCGTGGCAACAGTAAAGAATTTCACGCGCTGAAGTGCAATCGATTGCGGAAACCATTAATCGTTGGGTTCGATATCAGCGAGAAATTCCGATTAATCGATTTGAATTGAAATCTACGCCCTTGTTTCGGATTTCGAATAGCAAGATGGAAATTTTGGGGCAGAAGTGGTGAGGTGAGATTGACTAATGATTGGCTTTTTGAAAGGGATGGATGAACAGCAGACAAATGGAATTTGGAATAAAACAATTTTTTTCCAAATGAAATATATCAAAGTCGATAGCGTTGCACTGTAGGAATTCTGAGCTGTGGATGGAAGTTATTCCGAAAATGTACGATATGTTTTCAATTTGGAATATCTTCTTTCTTTAATATCATTTGTTATTAAGTCAAATTTCATTAAAATGGTTGGCCAGTTAATATACATATCGATTTACTTTTGGGGCAAAAAATTTTAAATGTGAGTAGATTACATTTTCGTTTTATTCTTAATTGGTTTTTTATATGAAAAGTAATTTTTTAATTTGTCTAACATGCTTGCGCTGCGTGAGTGTGCAATGACTAAATTTATTCTTTTGTATAACTTTGAACTACAGATAAACACATGATAAAGGTCATTGTTTATAATCCAAATTTATGATAATATATTTATATAATAGATTAATATAATAAAAACGTATTATATAACATATTCCTATAATTATAATTTATGATAATAACTTATAAATTTTCGTACTTTTATCAAGGAGCTATTTAAAAATTAAATATTTGCAAGCAAACTTAAATTTTTTATATTATACAGAAAATAATTTTATCTTGTAGAAATTATGTACGTGCCCATCACTGCAATGTTATACCTCGTTTTTTATTGGTTTTTTTATGACATTTGAGATTTTGATGTTTTGCGCGTATTGGTGCAAAAATAACAGCATACATCTCTTCAAATTGTAATTTTAAATATCGATTGTGTCATATTGGTCATTGTAATCGATTTGAATTGAAATCTACACCCTTGTTTCGGATTTCGAATGGCAAGATGGAAATTTTGGGGCAGAAGTGGTGAGATGGGATTGACTAATGATTGGCTTTTGAAAAGGATGGATGAACAGCAGACAAATGGAATTCGGAATAAAACAGTTTTTTTCCAAAATGAAATATATCAAAAGTCGATAGTGTTGCACTGTAGCATCTAGTAGGAATTTACAACTATGGATGGAAGTTAATTCTAAGATGTTCGATATGTTTTCAATTTGGAATATCTTTCTTCTTTAACAGCATTCATAATTCCCTCACATTTCATTAAAATGGTTGAACAGGTAATTCATTTATCGTTTAACTTTTAAACTCAGAAATTTCTAAAGTTATGCGGATTTCATTCTCATTTTACTATTTATTGGTTTTTGTATGAAAAATATATTTTTTTTTTTAATTTTGTAACGTGTTTGTTGATGCGTGCATGTACATTGACTAATTTTATTTTTTTTGCATAAATTAGTGGCCTAGAACTACAGAATCAACACATTATAAAAATGTGTTATTGTTTATAATCCAATTTTATGATTAACTTATAAACTTTCACACTTTATCAAGGAGCCATTTAAAAAAAAATTTGCAATTGTTATTTGGAATATCTTTCTTCTTTCTTTAACCGTATATATAATCCCCTTAAATTACATTAAAATGGTTGAGCAGTTAATAAATACACTCAAGACCCAAAACATTATGATCACCTGTCCATAACGAGTTGGCCCACCGCTGGCGCTCAACACAGCTTCAACCCGCCTTGGCATGGATTAATACCACCACTTACTACCAGTTAAATACCACTTCCACCTGATCACGTGCCTGCCACGTCATCCAGGCGCGTTCATTGCAAAATGTAGGGGTGGTCATAATGTTTTGCTCTTGAGTGTATATCATTTAACTTTTATATAATAAAGAAAATTATACTAACTTACAGAAAATAAGTACATACCCATCATTGTATTATTACACCTTTGTTTTTTGTAATTATTTCTTACAACATTTAAGATTTCGATATTTTGTACATAGTGCGTGCTGTAGCTTTTTTTTTTTTTCACTAAAATAGTTTTGGAATTTCATTTCCAGGAGAGTATAATGTATGTTATTTGAAATATATATAATGAATCCATCATTCAAATTGGATATAATTGGATTTTTTATGTTTTGATTTTATTTTCGATAATTGGATTATTTTTTTCTGTTTAGATTTAATTTTTTGATAATTGAATTTTTTTTTTTTTTTTAAATTTAGTTTTCAATATAAAAATAAATTTAGAGTTAATACATCTGCCTTAGCTTTTCTTATTAACAGACTTTTATTTAAAAAAAAACTTCTGATGTTTATGCGTGTTACTAAAGTTAAATCCTTTCCATAACTGATTTCATTATTAAAGCGTCCTTTTATTTCATTTTCCTCGGCAATAGGTTTTTTTATGCGATTAAAACCATATCATTTTTTTTGTGAAAGCTCCTTTGATGCATTAATAGAAATAATTAAAATAATCTTTTAAAAAAAAAAGCTAAATCGAAAATTGAGACTGGGGGCCGATGATATCTTTCACTCTCTATTCTAGAATTTACAAGACGATAACCAAGAAATTCGCACTTTAGAAAAAAATGCAAACGCATTAAAAAAACGAAGGCATTGTGTTAAAGTATTAAAAAATTATCTTTTGACGGTGCTATAACTTTTTTCATCTCGTTCGAGAAGGAAAAAAAGAACACCAAACGACAACAAAAAGAACAAAGTAAATTCAAGAGAGAAAGAAAAAAAATGGCAAAACTCTCATCAAAAGAAAACAACTTTGAAAATGAAGAAGTTTTGAAAAAAAAACTCACTTAAAAACCCAGTGGCCTGTCAAATGGGTTAGGATGATTACGTATTTCTTTATTAATAGGGATTTAAAATAGTTGGTATATACCACGGGGAAAAAAAAAAAAAAATAATAAATAGTATAAAAAATTGAGTTGGCAGTGAAAAGCCTGCCTTTTGTAAGCCCGAGTAATACACCGTTATTTTCCCCGTTAGCAGTGTAGCAGAAAAATAAATGACTTTTAAAGAAACACAGTTTTCCTTTTATCTCAAAGTAAAAATTGAAGTGTTTTTTTTTTTAACTTTGATATTTGTTTCTCATATTTGTTACGTAATGATCATTAAGCTTTTTATTTGTTCTCGGGGTGCTTAAAAATAGTTTGATTTCAGCAGCCTTTTAAGTGTAATTTATTAAACTTGTAATAGATAGATCGTATCGATTAAATAATATATCTATAGATTTATTATATCGATTACTTTTTAAAAGTTAATATTTACTCTAATAAAAACATTTTAAATTGAGTGTATTTTATCGATGAGTAAAAACCAATTTGCAAACATTTTGCTTTTTATACGAAATGTTGAAAATTTGCCTTCAACAATATGATGTTTTAAATGTTGATAAAATTAAATATAATTGAAAATAAAAAGATTAGAAAATTTTAAAGAGTTTTTTTATTACAGTTACAGCAACATTGATTATGTATCTAATGTTAGCGAAGTCATTATGATCTTTGAATCGGTACAAGTGTGATTTGTTTAAAAAATTTGTTTTAAAAAATTGTTTAAAAAGATCTTCCTTATTACACCAAAGTTTGTTGTCTTTGTACATAGTCCTAAAATAATTCTATCTGCTATTGAAGGTTTGGTTTGTAGATCCACGGTCATTTTTTGCACACTTCATACTAATTAGACCGAGACCTACAGTATCACGTGGATTCCGAACCATTCACAAACATTCATAAAACCACCAGGATTCGACCTGAAACATGTGGCACCAAAGACCAGAGCGCTGGCCAGTTGGCTATCAGGCCGCTGTGCTTTTGGAGGAGATATTTTTGAAATGAAAGATGAAATCAATGGAAAATTTTTTCTAATGCAACTGGCAAACACTTATACAATTGTCTTGATGCCTTAATGCAAGAGCTGCACCGACGTTACTCACTTTGCACTACCCTGGAAATACGTGTAGCTAGAAGATAAGCTACGGACGCGGAAAAGCAATACCCCGCAACGTCTACGATCCTGTTAGACTGGGACCTACTTTTTTAAAGTGGATTCCGAACCACTTCAAACATCCATCGCACCGCTCGAACCAGAAACATGTGGTACCGAGCGCCAGAGCGCTAGCCACTCGGCCAGTCAAGCCCTATCAATGGAAATCTATCGGTTGGAAACGATCCATTGTGGGTACAAGACCATCAATGCATGATGGGAATAAGAATTTTTTTTTTACCAAATATTGTCGATCAATCAAATAATATAAAAGGAAAGGGAATGATCAATTAATAAAGAGCATGTATGATGCAGTTGTATGCTTTGTAAAAGAAACTGAATCTATTTAAAATTTACAAAAGTACCTTCTGACTTTTCCACGTGTGAGCATTAAAAGCACAAAATCAAAGTGCGGTTTGCTTAAAAAAATTGTTTTTGTTCATCAATTGGGTCGCTCCATGCAATTAAATTAATGATTACAAAATTCATTTTGATTTACGATTTTTAAATTCGTTCTTTAAAAGAATTATATTTAAAATGCTTGTTAAACTAATTATTAAAATAATTGCTTTCTAAAATTCCGAAACAATAAAATTTAAATTCCTCGTGGACCACAAACTGTAATCTCATTTGAAGATGACAGTTTTCTCACAATTAGTATGTCAATGGAAGATTATTTTTAAAATCTGCTATTGAATTATTAATAAATAACAATTTTCTTTACATTTTCTACGAGCATTACCCAAAGGTTTGTTAAAACTTTTAACACTTTAAGAATTCCTCTTTTAATTCCAAATTGAATATTCGAAGTAATTAACAAAGCTTAGTGTTCATCTCGCTGGCTTTTTCAATAATCTTCAAAATTTGAAAGGATATTTTTGCATTTTGTACAAGCCTCAAAATACCTCCATGCTACTAATTAGATCTTTACGGAATTTCAAATTAGAGAAAAAAAGTTATACATTTCACTTTCCGCTGAAAGAGGATTATAGATGGGATAAAGACAAAGTAGAAAAGATTTAACAAGATGGTCTTGGCCTCCAAAACTCTTTTTTCAAGCATTTCAGAAGAACAGCTTGTAGAACTGCATTATTTCCTTGCTTTTCAATAGAAAAAGCCTCGTTATATGATAAATTGGTGTTAAAATATGTATGTCAAATTATATTTATCATTTATTCTACTTCAAGAACTAATTTTCAAGTTTTCTAGTGTAAAGCATTAAAATTGTTTCAACTCTAATTTTATTAATTAATTATTTGAACATTATAAAGTGTACTTATCAATTTAAGTTAATTTGGCATATTAACTATTGTCATAAAATGTACCTAGTGTTCTTTTTTATGGTTTTTTTTTAACTAAAATTAATTATATGAAATTTAGTTAATGAATTGATATAAGTACATCTGCAATCAATGATCATTTTAAATAAATTCATAGAATTACACTTAACATCAGGATAAATTTGAACTAATGTGTATATCTTCTTCATTGGTGCAACAGTCCCATAGTGGACCAAGGCCGTCTGCCCACTTGCAGATTTCGAGACACGAGATGTTTCCTTTTACGGGGTAGGGTTGTCAGTTCGACGTCCAACGCTCTACAGTCATATTAGACCAGACCAATGGTTTAAAGTGGATTTCGAACCACTACCAATATCCATGTCTTTGTCAGGAATCGCTAGAGTGCTAACCAATTGGCTATTAGACAGCTCATTAAATTAAGTGCTCATTTTATAAAAGAATAATTTTCCTGACTTTTATTATGTATCTAATGTTAGAGAAATCATTGTTCTCGATTCAAAAATTATTAGTGCGATTTGTCACAAAAAAAGTTTTTTTTTGTACATCAACAGAGTAGTTCCATGCAATTAAATTAACGACAGCAAAATTCATTTTGATATACGATTTTTAAATTCATTCTTTTACAGATTTACATTTTAAATACATTTTAAACTAATTATTAAATTAATTACTTCCAATGATTCCGAAACAATAAAATTTAAATTCCTCGTGGGCCACAAATTGCAATATCATTTGAAGATGACAATAGTCTGTCAATGGAAGATTATTTTTAAAATCCGGTATTGTATTGTTAATAACAATTTTCTTTAAATTTTTTCATGAGCATTACCCAAAGGTTCGTTAAACTTTTAACACTTTTAAGAATTCCTCTTTTTAATTCCGAATTGAATATTCGAAGTAATTAACAAAGCTTAGTGCTTGCTTTTTCAATAATCTTCAGAATTTGAAAGGATATTTTTGCATTTTGTACGAGCCTCAAAATACCTCCCTGTTACTAATTAGATCTTTACGGAATTTCAAATTAGAGAAAAAAAGGTTCTACATTTCACCTTCCACTGAAAGAGGATTATAGATGGGATAAAGACAAAGTAGAAGGGATTTAACAAGATAGTCGGGGCTTCCAAAATTCTTTTTTTGAAGTATTTCCGAAGAACAGCTTGTAGAACTTCCTTGTTTTTTCAATAGAAAAAGTCTCGTTATATGATATATTGTTGTTAAGATATGTATATTAAATGATAATTATCATTTATTCTGCGTCAAGAATTAATATCAGGGGTGGGCACTTTGGAAATGCTGCATAACTCCGCAGGCTGCATATAAAATTATATATCTCTATATTAGATTTAGACCTACTATAAACATTTTTTGGAGAGAAACATTGAAACGTAATGAGTTATTTCTGTGTTTATTATTATTATTATTATTATTACATGTAAACATAGATAATATAATAATAATGATACGAAACGCAAATTATAAAGAAATAACAAAAATGAAATTAAAAAATGAAAAATACATAAAAAATGAAGTATGAAAAAAGAAATCATTAAAACATTTATTTTACTAGTGCCACTCTTTCACTTAGCTTTTGCAAATCGATCTCAATTTAGGTATTTGTAAAATCGTAATAGGTGTTGCAGGTTAGCCTCCGTTATGTTTGAGCGTGTTTTGTGTTTGTTCAATTTCATTTTCGAAAAACGATTCACAGGTGTAAGTTGAACCAAAAGCACTATCAACTTTTTGTGGCAGATTTCTCAAATTAGAAATTTCTCTTTGTTATAAAAATCTATTTTTATTCTGATGTTTCAAAAATGTGTTTTAATTCAATATTGTATTGTAAGTCAACCAGTTCCATTTCAAGATATTGTGGGGCCGACTCTATTTTTACATGAAAAGGAGATGAATATATTTCAAAAATTTTGTTGTATTTGTTTAATTCTAAATTAGTGAATCGTCTTTCAAAATCAGCTATAAGTTTCCTTATTTCTTTTGCATATTTGATGTAAATTTGAATATATGGATGTACAAATAAAAGTATTTTTTAATACAATAGTTTTCACTACTTTGGTCATTATAAAATAAATATATTTTGTAAAAGCGTGATAAATCTCACGGGGCACAAAAAATATTCTAGGTGGGCCACATGCGGCCCGCGTATTGTTCACCCCTGTGTTATACTGTACAACAGTTATCTCTCATGCGAAGCTCAGGATTGTTTCCCTTCTAATTTCTCTGGATTAATTATTTAAATATTAAAAGTGTAATGATCAATTTAAGATAATTCTGCATATGAAAGATTGGTATAAAATGTACTAATGTTGTTACAACTTTTTACAACTAAAAGGAACATTATAAAATTGCAATTCATTTATTTTACATGTAAAGGAATTGATATACAAGCACATCTGCATTCAACGATAGATTTAAATAAATTCACTGAGTGAAAATTAAACTCAATTGAAATTTCTGTTACCTGTAAGGGAGGAGTCATACATTCAAATGCTTAGAGAGAATGTCCCAATCTCACAAGAAGATATGAAATAAGTTCAGAGGAAGTAAGAACCCGATATAATATGCCCCTGGTGGATGTCAGTTATAATATGGTATTTCACAAGTGTAAAAGGCCTTTCTCCATGTGTGTACAAGACCATCCGAGTATACAAGTATTTTAAACAACAAGCATTGTTTTAAGACCATTTAAACAAATATTACAGACCATTTAAATAATCTTAATACCATTTAAATAATCTTAAAGGAAAGACAAAGATCAATTAAAAACAAGCATATACGATGCAATTGCAAACTCACTAAAAGAAGCTGAATTTTTGTAAATATTATTTGCAAAAAGAAATTTTGGCCTTTCCTGCATGGGACCATTAAGAGCTAAGTACTGTGAAAATTTTCTTTAATTTTAGTATAGTACTGTGAAAACCAGCATTAAAATCAAAGTTGCTCATTTTCACTAAAATTGAAGAAATAGAAGAACACTAAAATAGAAGAACTTTTGCTAAAATTGAAGAAATCAAAACGAATTCGATAAACGTCTTGATGATTTCAAGAAGTTGGAATAAATTTCTCTTTTCATTGGATATTTTCCTTTGAAGTTGGAAAAGCTCCGACTTCGATACAACCGCAAATTTAATTGGCTTCCAGAATTGGTTTTAAAAAATAAATATCGAGAAGTAGGAACTCTCTTAATATATTTCTAATTAGGGAAAGATAACCAGAAATTAAAAAAATTGCTGCCCAAATTTTGATGGCTTTTGAGGACAAACTGAATTAAATAAATGCATGCGGGAAATTAAATAAAACGGCTTCAGATCAAGATTAACTGATAATTATATTTCTGTCATGATAAGGATTGTTTCCACTATTTGAAACCAGATATTAGAAAATTAGTAGAGGAAAGTGCTGACAAATTTCTGGTAAAAAAAAAATTAGTTTCAAAAAATATGCACATCAAATAAAATAAATAAAACAATACTTCATCAACTGATATTATTGAATTGAATTCATTAAATTCCATAATGCGTTTTATTTACCCTGTCTATATTCCCGAATTGTCACATAAAAAAAAAACTATTTTAGAAAATTTTGCAAGTGTAATGCGGCCTACGAGAATTTTACCAGTCTCATCAAATGACCAGTTGTTAAAATGAGTTTATACACTCCTGATTTAAATATACAGGGTGGTTATAATTAAAGTGATCCCTATTCAGATTCAGACCCGTTCTGAATTAACGGATTTTGATGAAATTTGGTATATACGGTATATAGACCACGGAGAAAAGATTTCTGCAATAATAAAAAATAGTTCAAATTTTGACCACTACGGAGAATTGCGGCGCCTAAAAGAGGTTAAAAAAATTGTCAAACCATTAAAATTTATTAAGTTATAGAATATGCTCAACGTGTGCTTCATTGATATCCATTACGTGTTTAAACGCATTATAGCATGCTCAATGGTAGACCGAAGAAACTCTCGAGGAACTTCAGCAACGTGTTGGATTTCATCTCCGGTTAAGTCCTAATTCCTCCTCTATAAACATTTTAGGAACCCCACAACCAGAAATCACAGGGATTTAAGTCGGGTGAAAGAGGAGTCAATACATTCGGAAAATCTCTGGATATTACACAATTATCACCAATGACATATGCCAATTTAAAAACACTTGGCGAGGACCTCTTTCTCATTTTCCGAGTTATCAAAGTGACACACGTTGAACTGAATCTGCTGAAATACTTGGACTTAAAAACTTTATAGCATTACTCTCACTATATCCCAACAAACAGGTTTTTGCACAATGAATTATTATCAGAGTAAAACTTTATGCTCTACATCTAAAATAATCACTTTAATCACTACACACTTATAATAAAATATAACAGAATATTCATTTAACTTTGTTAGATACACAAGCATAAAACTGACGCATTGTTGTAGATTAGAAATCAGCTTTGTTTTATACTAACAGATATGAATAAGAGTCACTCCCCCCTTCGGGTTCAGAAAACGTTACTTTTACATTGATAAATTTATTATTATTATATTTTACATATTAGTGAAGAGTATAAAAAGCAGAATACGATGTGTTCTACATAACAAAAAACCAATATTAAAAGAATTCCTTTCTTTCACCATAGTGTATATCTTGTCAAAATTCAATTATGATGATATAAAACTACAAATAAATAAAGTAATTTGAAAAGTATAGCTAAATTAATTTTAATCAATTACAAAATTTTATAATATTTATCCGAAAAAATTTATTCAGTAATAAAATATCTCTGTAAAATTTCATTATAAATCACATTTGAAATAATCACATAATTTCACTTAATACCCAACATTTTCAATATCTTCATAATTGATCACAAAAGAGCTAAAAGATTAAGAATGGGAATTACACATGCAAATATTTAATTTACTTCGAAGTAGTAAAATAAGAAATGCGAATTTAAATAAAAAGAATTTAGAATGTAAAAAAAAATTACATTTTAATAAATTTATTTAAATATATCAGCGTAAAAATGTTAATCAAAAAAGTGGAATAGAAAAAACAACCATTTATTTATTTTTTTAATTTCAAACAAGAATTAAAAATAGTTTTTAATTGTGTTCACTTAAATATTTACAAATTTATTGTATTTAAATAAATGAAAACATGTAACTTGGTTGTATAACTTTAATTGCAATTTTAAGCTAGCTCATCTATCAGAGACAGTCTGCCAAAAACTATCGGATCTGTTTTTCGTCAGTTTTCATAACCAACAGACGGCTAACTCCTATGTAAATACTTGACTATGTTAACTTGTCTCCTTGTATTTGTATTATTGTGTAATTGTAAGCTTCAGTTAGTAACGTTAGATTTAGATTTTTGTAACGTTTTATTACTTTAATCGCTCATTTTGCAAAAGTAGTTTGATTTGGTTTGTCTTTCTACGATCGATTCCTGCACACTTTGGACTAATTAAATCGGGGCCTTGCAAAAGTAGCTTCCCAAAATGGTACCAGACAAACAATTTTTCAGAGATTTAACAGTAAATGTTAAGTTTAACTAGAAACAAATCTCTCAGTTTTCATTGCGTGGGTTTTGTTCTGAATAAGTCTTCTATACGGCATCAATTTTTAGAACAGTTTCATCGTCCAACCTGATTAAATGGATATTCATAGGAAAACATGTTGCAAGTACTTTAAAAGGTATTTTGCAGTAGTTGTCTAAATTGTTGTTGCCATCCTAGTAGTTGGTCTAAAGAAACTTCACCAAGCAACCCAAATGTTATAACTTTATGCAATTGATAAAGTAGAATTTAAGTTGCTAATTTTTAATTTTTTTAATGCTATGCCCATCTCTGATCTCTCCATCATTAATCGACGAGCAGCCCAATACAGTAAAAGAATGACAAAAACTCACAAAAACATTGACAATAACACAAAAAGGGATACATTTAAGAACAGTAGGGCATATGATGAGGTACTCTAGTCATGGGCAAGTCATAGTCGCAAAGTGGACAGATGTCTGTAATAGTCGGTCATATTCTATACAGCTGACTCTGTAAGTAGTGATGGCCCGTGACAGGTCTAAAGCAGGCCACCCCAACCGCTCTAGACAAGGAATTGAGAATTCTTGTTGACTTATTCAACAGGAAATTCCACATTTCTCAAAATCTTTCTACATATATAAGTTGAAACGGTTGAATTTAATAGAGGAAAATATATATTGCCTTACATATATGACGCAAATACAAGAGGGGGTTAAGGTTGCAATTTTTAAAATTAAAAGTTCTTTTTCTACTTCGATAAATAACATGATTAGTTCCGTTTTGATATGAACATTCGTTCTTTGAATTTTTGGCATTGAGACAAAAATGCAAAGAATAATAATGCGGTCATTAAGCTTTCTTAAAAATTGCCAGTTTTTCGTTTCCAGGAAGTCATTAAACAATCGCTAACCCGGGTAGAATTTTTCCGCGAATTGAAAAAAATACTTAAATTGTGCGTTTTTATTTTTCGCAGAAACGCTAAAGAAAAAGATAAAACAACAGTTGTATTTAATTTTTGCATAACATTTTATTTGAATAGTAGCTATTTACCAGACGTTGCCCGGGCATTTATTTTTTCTCTATTTTGAACAGACAAGAGAACGGATTTAGTGCAAAATTGAAGAAATTATATTGACAGGCATTTAAAAATGCATGAACAATAATTCTTTTTCCCACTGGCAAGTTTATAGGACAACAGATTTAAAAATTAAATACGAAGAACAAGATAGAAACCAAGGGCATCAGTTAATTTAAGTCAGGCAATCCAATAACGCTTCCATTAAGAAACAGGAGGCAGTGTAGAACAGGAAGCAAGGAGAGACATGTTCATTTCTTGCTGGTTATCACACAGGAGAAGAGGGTCAGGAAGGTGAAGGTGCTCACGGAGACGATCGCGACCAGAAAAGCAGTAGCAATGCCGCCAAGTTTTCTCTAGGCCATTCAGGTATAACATGAACAAGACCGTACCAGGACTTGTGACTGTTTCTTGCAGACGCATCCTCAACTAAGGAGCATCTAAGAGCCTTTTTAATTATCGTCTTAACGGAATGATTAGCCAACTCTTGGTTATTTGGTTGTAAAACAGAGACCCCTTTTTTTTTGTTAGGAAGTCAGGGGCCTCGTTTCTTTTCTATACCGCAGTGGGCTGGGATCCACTGCTATACGACCGTTTTATTTTGATCCAACAGCAGTGCCAGAGGGTTAACACAGTCATACCGTCATCAACATCTTTGGAACGAGAGGAACATGAGAAGCCTATAGCCTAAAGAGTTGCTCACTAATGAACAATACTCTTATGAACAATATACAAATTAATTTTTCAAATTCATTATAATGTTAACACTATGAATATGATTTACATGCAACTGCGATTTTTTTTTAATGAAAGCATATTTACACATTGTTCCACGTCTAAAAATGTACAACTGCCGAAATTTAAAACAATTCAAAATTTACACTTTTAGAAATAGCGACATTTTTATTTAAGATACTTGATAAAAAAATAGCTTTATATGAATAATTTCTTTTTAACAGACGTGCGTATTCTTTCCAGAGATTTAAGTGACGAAACTAAACGAATTGATTTCATGAAATAAGAAAAAAACACTTTTTAACTCTACAAATTCACATTCAAACTACACAAATTGTTAAAAGATTCAACTTTATGAAATGAAAAGGCCATTCATTAAAAAAATTCTATGCCATGCCTTCCCCTTACAAACCCCTCCATCGCCCATCAAACCACAAATGGAGATTATGTCTTTTTAACGTACATTTGCTGCAATCCTCCACCTAATCGATCTATCTGAAAGCTCTCGCATAGATATTCATCGATTCGTCAGCCATAAAAACGACTTCTTGCATACGAAAAGGAAATTGAAGACCTCTCCCACCAATATATTTAATGCCGAATCCTCCAACATTCATCATTCTATGGTACTGAACAATCGCATTACGTTCAGGTCCCCTCCGGAAGAGAGATGAGAGAAAGGATTCCAACTGTTAGCATGTTCCGCCCTCCCTCGCAAGCCGGAATTTATTCTTCGAATGTTGCATTCACCTGTGGGTCTTTTTCTTGCAATCGGAAAGATATAAGGCTCGCGTCTTTGCTTTTATGAATCTTTCTTTACAAGAGACAAAGATTCGCAAAAGCAATTTTTTTTTAAAAATGAATTTTTATAAAATTCAGTAAATACTTCTATAAATATTATATATTGAATGAATACATTCATTTTATTATGAATTTGTGACAAATACATTATTTACGGACTAAATTAAATAAAAGTTTCTAAAAGATTGTAGTTAAATAACAAGAATTGAATAAATAACAATCCGATCATTTAGGCTTAAAAATCTCACTTATAAAAAGAAAATCTTGGGGAAACTTCTTGACAATCTCCGTCTATTAAATCTCTCAGACCTGTTTAAAAACTGAAACTAATCTACTTCATTTTACCAAGTCAAATTAATGTAAATATTTTAGGATCTATTTCATGAAATTAGGTGATCGTAGCCTCTACTTCAAAATTTTACTGGATTGGTTTGGTTTGTCCCTCTACAATCAATTTTCACAGACTTTTGTATAATTAGACCGGGACCTTCATTTTAACGGGGATTCCAAACCACTAACAAACAATCATGCCAGGATTCGAATCTGAATTATCAATGGCCAGAGAACTAGACAATTGGTCATTAGGCTGCTTATACTTTTTTAAATAGTGCCATTTTTTTTAAAGATATTGGATAAAAAATAGCTTTATAACAATCATTTCTTTTTAATCAGACATGTGTATTCATTCCAGAGATTTAAGTGGCGAAAACAAACGATTAGATATCATGAAATGAAAAAAACATTTTTTTACTCTAGAATTTTTCACATTCAAACGGCACAAATTGATAGCTAAAATCTTCACCTTCATGAAATGGACATTTATTAAAAACCTTCTATGACATGCATTCATCTTACAAACCCTCTATGGCACATCAAACCGGAAATGGAGATAATGCCTTTTTAACGTATATTTGCTGCAATCCCTCTCAGGGTAATCGATCTACCTAAAAGGGTCTCGCATAGATATTCATCGATTCGTCCATCCATAAGAAAGACTTTTGCATGCGGAAATAAAAGTGAAGACTTCTCCTCCAATATATTTATTGCCGAATCCTTCAACATTCATCATTCTATGGTATTGAACAATCGCATTACGTTCAGGCCCTCTCCGGAAGAAAGATGGCCGAGAGAAAAAAAAGATTCCAACTGTTAGCGTTCCCCTCCCTCGCAATTCTGCATTTATTCTTCCGAATGTTGCATTTGCTTTTATTCACCTGTGGGTCTTTTCCTTGCAATCGGAAAAGATTTAAGGCTCGCGTCTTTGCTTTTATGAACCTTTTAAAAAAGATGCAAAGATTCGCAAAAAAGATTTGTTCTTAAATGAATTTGGATAAAATTCAATATATATTTTTATAAATATTATATCTTTCATCTCTGAATGAATGCCATGATTTATTTCACGCTTTAGATACACTAAATTAAATAAAAGTGTCTGAAAGATAGTGAAACGGAAAGAATTCAATAAATAACATTCCAATCATATAAGCTTAAAAATCGCATTTATAAAAAGAATCTTGTTGACAAAACAACTTAATCTCCATCTATTAAATGTCTCTGAACTGTCTGAAACCTGATGGCCAATTGGCTAGCGTTCTGGCCTATGGTATCACAGGCTCCATGTACGAATCCTGGTGGTGGCATGCTTAATGGTTCGGAATTCCTGTTAAACTGTAGATCGCGGTCTAATTAGCCTAAAAATGTGCCAAAATAACAGCTGAGCGACAAGTCAAATTAAAACATGGACTAAACTGTCTAAACATTGAAACTACTCCCATTTTTACCATTAAGTTAAATATTTTAAGATCAATTTCGTCAAATTAGGAGATCGTAGCTAATACTTCAAAATTTTAGATGATTGGTTTGTCTCTCTACGATCGTTTTTGCACACTTTCGGATAATTAAACCGGGACCTACAGTTTAACGTGGATTTCAAACCACTACAAATATCAATACCACTGCCAAAATCGAACCTGAAGCTTATGGTACCAAAAACCAAAGCACTAGCTAATTGGCCATCAGGATGCTTACACTTTTTAAATAGTGGAATTTTTTTTTAAAATATTCGATAAAATATCGATCCTTTTTAACAGACACGTGTATTCATTAAATAAATATAAATAAAAAAATAATGAAATAGATTTGATGATATATATATAATAGTTATATTCATTCTAGAGATATATGTATAATACAAAAATGATGAAAATAAAGAGTAGATTTCATGAAATAAGCAAAAGAAACATTTTTATTCCTGCAAAATTCACTTTCAAACGTCACAAATTTAGGGTTAAAAATCTTCACCTCTATGAAATGAAAAGGGCATTCATTAAAAACCTTCTTTAAGGCTTTAAGGAATTCTGAAAGAGGAGATTCTTTTTTTAAAGGTTGAGTTATCAGCTTAACACTCTACAGTCATATTTGACCGTGTTTACGGTTTAAATTGGATTCCGAACCACTGTAAACATCCAAATCACCGCCAGGACTCGAACCTGAAATCTGTTGCACCGAGTGGCAGAGCAATTTATGTATCAATAACTATAATTTATTTTCTTAGGTAAGCAAATTTACACCTTGTTTCACATCTAAAAATGTACAACTGACGAAATTTAAAAAATTCTACTTTTACACTTTTAGAAATAATACCATTTTGCTTAGAATATTTGATAAAAAAACTTTATAATGATAATACCTTTTTAACAAACAAGTGCATTCATTCTAGAAATTTTTATGATAAAAACGAAGGAGTCGATTTCATGAAATATAATTTTTTACTAGGAAATCTACATTCAAACAACACAAATTTAGATTTGAAAGCTTCACCTTTATGAAACGAAAAGGACATTCATTAAAAACCTTCCGTGCCACACATTCACCTTGCAAACCCTCTATGACACATCAAACCACAAATGGAGATGCCTTTTTAACGTCAATTTGCTGCAATCCCCCCACCTAATCGATCTATCTAAAAGCTCTCGCATAGATATCCATCGATTCGTCCAGCCATAAGAAAGACTTCTTGCATGCGAAAAGGAAATTGAAGACTTCTCCCCTCCAATATATTTATTGCCGAATCCTTCAACATTCATCATTCTATGGTATCTGAACAATCGCATTACGTTCAGGCCCTCTCCGGAAGAAAGATGGGCAGACAGAAAAGATTCCAACTGTTAGTCTTCTCCCTCCCTCGCAAGCCGGAATTTATTCTTCGAATGTTGCATTTGCTTTTATTCACCTGTGGGTCTGCTTCTTGCAATCGGAAAAGATTTAAGGCTCGCGTCTTTGCTTTTATGAATCTTTTACAAAAGACGTAAAGTTTCGCGAAAGCAATTTTTTTATAAATGAATTTCGATAAAATTCAGTAAATATTTTTATGTTTCATATTTCAATTCTGAATGAAAACAATGATTATGTCATGAAGTTCATGACAAATTAAGCTTTAGATACACTAAATTATATAAATGTTTCTAAAATATTGTAGTGAAACACAAGAATTGAATAAATAACATTCCGATCATTTAGGCTTAAAAATCACACTTATAAAAAATTTGTGTTGGTGAGGAAACTTCATAACAATCTGCGTCTAATAAATCTCTCAAATTATTTAAAAACTGAAGCAAAACTACATCATTTTACAAAGTTAAATTAAAGTAAATATTTTTAGGATCAATTTCTTCAAATTAGGTAATCGCAGCCTCTACTTTAAAATTTTAGGTGATTGGTTTTTTGCCTCTCTGCGATAATTTTTCACACACTTTGGAATAATTAGCCAGGACCTACAGTTTAATGTGGATTCCAAATCAATACAAACCTCCATACCGCCGACAGGATTCAAACCTGAAGCTTGTGGTACCAAAGGCTAAATCACTAGTTAATTGACCATGAGGCCCCCTTACACTTTTTTAAATAGGGATATTTTTTTTTAAGATATTTGAAAAAAATAGCTTATATAAAAATAGTTTCTTTTAAAGCGGACACGTGTATTCATTCTAGTGATTTAAGTGACGAAAAAAACCGAGTAGATTTCATCAAATGAATTACAACATTTTTACTAGGAAAAACCACATTCAAACTGCACAAATTTAGTGTTAAAAGCTTCACCTTTATGAAATGTAAAGGACATTCATTAAAATCCTTCTATGCCCCACACTCACCTTACAAACCCTCTATGGCACGTCAAACCAAATGCAGTTAATGCCTTTTTAACGTCAATTTGCTGCAATCCCCCTACCTAATCGTTCTATCTAAAAGCTCTCGCACAGATATTCATCGATTCGTTCAGCCATAAGAAAGACTTTTTTGCATGCGGAAAGGAAATTGAAGACTTCTCCCTCCAATATATTTATTGCCGAATCCTTCAACATTCATCATTCTATGGTATTGAACAATCGCATTACGTTTAGGCCCCTTCCGGAAGAAAGATGACCGAGAGAAGAAAGATTCAGACTGTTAGCGTTCCCCTCCCTGGCAAGGCGGAATTTATTCCTGGAATGTTGCATTTGCTTTTATTCACCTGTGGGTCTTTTTCTTGCAATCGGAAAAGATTTAAGGCTCAACTTCTTTGCTTTTATGAATCTTTACAAGAGATGTAAAGATTCGCAAAACAGCTTTGTTTTAAAGGAATTTGGATGAAATTCAGTAAATATAATATTTATAAGAATATATTTCAATTCTGAATGAATACAAATTATTTTATCACGATATCGATGACGAATTAAATAAGCTTTGCATACGCTAAATTACATATAAGCAAAAAGCATTTCTAAGTGATTGTAGTGAAATAGCAATATTGAATTAAATAACTTCCTAATCATTTAGACTTAAAAATCTCATGCTTATAAAAATAAATTCTTGTTAGCAGAAATATAGAACCTAAAAACATGACTAATTCGCTGGCGCCTAGCCTTTGGTATCATTCGAATCCTGGACGTAGCATTGGATGTTTTGTGTGTGGTTTGGAATCCACGTTAAATTGTAGGTCCGAGTCTGATCAGTCTCAAAAAGGGAAAAATTGACCTTAGAGACCGCACAAACCAAACCTTTTTTTAAAAAAAAAAATTATTAAGCTCTGTCCTTGGAAATCTGACTTTTCTAAACAAATAAATAGGAAAATGTATAAAGTAATTTTTATATATATATAGTATTCGTTTTAATGTGTAGTAAATAAAGATGTTGTAAATAAGAGCCTAACTAATTCACCTGCCACTACAGTCCCTGTTGGAACATGTTTACTGGCAGTTTCTGAAACAGGAGATGTTTTTTTTTGCATGGTAGGGTTATGAGCTCAACGTTCTACAGTCATACGAGACCAGGACTTACGGTTTAAGTGGATTCCGACCACCTACAAACATCCATGAAACCGCCAGGACTCAAACCTGAAATCTATGGCACCGAGCTTCAGAGCAATTTATATATCAGTAATTATAATTTTTTTTTCTTATGCAAGCAAATTTACACTTTATTTCACATCTAAAAATATACAACTGACAAAATTTTTAAAAAATTCAACTTTAACACTTTTATGAATAGCGTCATTTTTTTTTTTAGAATATTTGATAAAAAATCTTTATAACGATTTATTTCTAACAGAACATGTTTATTCCTTCTGGAGACTTTAGGGATAAAAAAACGAGACGATTTCATAGAAAAAAAAAAAATTTTTATTCTTTGAAATTCACATTCAAACTGCACAAATTTAGCTTTAAAAGCTTCAACTTTATGAAATGAAAAGGGCATTCGTTTCATAAAAACCTTCCATGCCACACATTCACCTTGCAAACCCTTATAACACATCAAACCACAAATGGAGATAATGCCTTTTTAACGTCAATTTGCTGCAACCTCCCCCACCTAATCGATCTATCTAAAACCTCTCGCATAGATATTCATCGATTCGTCCAGCCATAAAAACGACTTCTTGCATGCGAAAAGTAAATTGAAGACTTCTCCTCCAATATATCTATTACCGAATCCTTCAACATTCATCATTCTTTGGTATTGAACAATCGCATTACGTTCAGGCCCCTCTCCGGAAGAAAGATGGCCGAGTGAAAAGGATTCCGACTGTTAGCGTTCCCCCTCCCTCGCAAGCCGGAATTTATTCTTCGAATGTTGCATTTGCTGTTATTCACCTGTGGGTCTTTTTCTTGGAATCGAAAAAGGTTTAAGGCTTCACGTCTTTGCTTTTATGAATCTTTTTACAAGAGACGTAAAGATTCGCAAAAATGATTTGTTTTTAAATGAATTTTTGGATAAAATTCAATAAATATTTTTATAAATATTATATATTGAATAAATACAATGATTTTATCACGAAATTTCTGACAAATAAGCTTTGCATGCACTAAATTATATAAAAGTGATAATTGAATAAATAACATTCCGATCATTTAGGCTTAAAAATAAAAAAAGTATATTGTTGGCAAAACAAGAACTCTTAAAAAATTACTCTAAAAAAACTAGTTGAACTAATTAAAATTGAAACTAGTTTACTTCATTTGACAAAGTCAATTTAAAAGTAATTTTAGAACCAATTTCGTCAAATTAGATGATAGAAGCCTCTACTTCAAAATTTTAAGTAATCATAGGCCTAGCTTATTTGTCCTGCCATTCCTTTTTCAGAAACAAAATTTATAAGCATTCTCCTGGAAACCCAACTTTTTAAGGGAATAAATTGAAAATTTGAAGACATTTTGATTTTTACGAGGATAACGATTCAGGACATATTGCTGATATTTGCAATTTATGGGTCCTCTACCATTGTCCGGGTGTGATTAAAACCTTTGCCCAGAATCCACACTTAAATCTTATTGAACTTATGTGGGATTATTTGCAGCAAAAAAAAAAAAAATTATATATATATTTCTGTGACTGTTTTGTGTGACTGTATATAATTGGAGAAAAATACTTTCCCAATTCAACGGAAAGCCTACATTATACATATTTACAGATTCAAGTTCTGTGTAACTCATTAATAAGTACGAAAATTTTATTGAAGTTTATTAATCACAATGTGATTTATTTATTAATTTATATTAATACTATATAATAGTGATTTTTTCTAAAATTTACTTTTCTTCTATACATATTTCTCATTTCTTTAAACAAAAATGAGAAAAAAAAAAAAAATAATAAAAATTTTCCAAATATATAAAACCAAATTATTATAAATTCCTTTTAAGTAATTAAATCTTAATTTAAAACATCAAATTACGTGTTTTTACTCAGATTTAATTATATTTTTTGCTCGTTGCATTTTTCTGAAATTTACATTTTTCTCATTAATACCACAGAAATTAAAATTCGTTTCTCTGCATATAAAATTGGACATTAATATACATAATTAAAACACAAAGTCTTACACTACATATACCGCGTTTCGCAAATCTAATTTCAAACAGAATAAGCTTAATTTTGAAAATTCAAAAGCATACTTCATAAAAACTATTTAGCGAATGTGTACACAAGCAATTAGAAACTTTGCTTTAAGGTTTATCATTTACATTAATATATGTAACTTTTCAAAACATTGATTCAATGAACCTACTAAGTTTACATGTATTATGTTTTCTTTGCCATGCTCGAAAATGAAAACATTTAGCTTTTATCAAGCTATTCATAACAAAAATTTCAATGATGTTTCTTTTCGTAAATCACATTTAATAAAATTTAATTTACATTCATTTTCAGTATAGTTTTAGAATAGCAGAGAATTAGCCACTAATTTTGCTTTTTGAATAATTTTCTTTGAAAATGGAAATTCTTGTAAATTTCGCTCGAAAAGCAGACAAAAATTATTTGTTTCTAGTTTTCTTAAATTAACTTTCCATAAAATTACTTTTTCATAAATGCAAAAAAAAAAAAAATGTATGCATTTATGAGATTCAAATTTTTCTAAATGAAAGTAGTTTTTGAGACTAGTCTTACAAATAAAAAACAATTTGAATATTCTGTTAAAAATAAAGAATTTATGTCTGGGTTTATGTTATGTCCGATATTATTGTTCCTTATTCTACCTTCATCATTTATGTTAATTTTATTTATATCAAGTGCATTTTGTATTCAAAAAGAAAATTACATCGCTACAGCAGACATAAAAAAAAATTGGATTTTCTTAAAACTAACATAATGAAATAGAGAAAAACGAATTAAAATTTTCACTGATTCCACAAGGTTACCTTTCATTATTCCAATTGAAATATGTTTTGTAAAAGTAAAAACAATTTAAGCTATTATGTCACATTTTTCATTTTTTACAGTTATAAAAAGCTCCTACTGCCTTATTTTATGTTGCTAATTTTGAATATCAAACAAATCAAATTTAAGAAAGTATTTAAACTTTAATTCAGCAGTTTAGTCACAGCATCCAATATATATACAACTGCCCAAAACAGATTGGTCTTTTCAATCATTCTAATCAAGCAAATCATTTTGTATATTCCAGTAATGTATAGGCCTATATTAGACCTATAACGATTTCAAGAATAGAAAGGTTCATGGGAACATTTTAATTTTTATTTACAAGCATATATATGTATATTTCAGAACTCTGGATTACTATCAAAGAAATGAAAATTAAAAATAAAATTTGATCACAAGTGCAGTTTTATTTCATGGTCGGAGATTTTCAGGGTTCTTGAGTCTACATCGCATCTAATTACGTCTGCGACAGACCTTATTGTCACACTGCGTGATAAACAGTACGACAAGGGACAAGCAGGCGGAAATTCCGGCTATTCAGCCAATTTAGAAAAAAAGCACTCCTTGTCGACTCGTCGCTGAACCCTCTCCGTCGCCAAACACCTCCCTTTAAGTTTGATTTTCGCTCTAGGTCATCTTGTGCGCACGAGGGTACCGGGACCTACAGTTTAACGTGGATTCTCACAAAAAACCATGCCACCGCCAGGATTCGAACCTGTAGCCTGGGATACCAAAAAAAGACCAGAGCGCTAGCCTTTGGCCATCTCCCTTTAAGATAAATTCGGTCAAGGTGGGAGTCAGCTTCCCTCACTTCTCATTGCAGTAGGCGTTCTAGCTCGTTGTATATCAACAATCACAATGGGAGAACTCATGATATAGTTCATATTCAATGTTTAGTTGCTTTGATCTGTGAAGGTTGCACAGACATTCGCTAATTTTATGAGTCTCATTAAACATCAGATTGAATATCTGCTATCAGATTTGAGTGAGGTCGTTCTCGCTATTACAAAACATTCACTGCATGCACTATAACTACCTACAATACTGCTTGTCTGGTGCCAAATTCAAGTGATGTATTGTTATTTTATAGTTGCCAAATAACAGACATTCCTCTCTCCTAAGAATGAAATGCGAAAACTGTTCTCTTGGAAAAAAAAAACTACACCCTACTCTAGATGACTGACGGTTGTGCATCAACATCTTATGCAACATCTCAAACTATTTGTATTATTTTTTATTCCGATACTCAAGTCTTATAATTGGTCACTTTCTTACACAATTTCGAAAATATTGGCAGCACTAAAGTTTGTTTTAATCTGAACATTAAAAAATATCTGTTCATATGATTACAAATTCTTACCATAGTACTAGAAGAAGCAGTAGATATCTTAAATCTGAATTAGTTTTACGACGAATTCTAAAAAAACATTTCGAAATACCTTTTACTTGACTCTAAAATATTTCACACATTTTCTTCCTTAAAATTTCATATTTTAAAAATATTTACTATTAGTAGGATTTGACATGATTAAATTCTTCGTCTATCTTTCTAAAATCCCTTTGCAGGAATCAACAGTATTTATCATTTTAATGCACTTTAATTTGTCTAATAAACGCGAGAAATTCATGACAATTAAATTATATTGGTTAACAAATCACGCTTCAGTGAAGCTCCATTTTCAAGCTAGTTGTTAAAATTTTAAACTAGGCTTAAATTTTTTCAACTTTTAATGATAAAATTAAAGAAAACAATTACTAATATAAAAAAGATGAAATAAGTAAATACAGAACCCTAAAGGATGGAAGAATATAATTGGCAATTATCCGATAATTTAACTATTTCCATCTAAATGGTACTAATTTTTAAAAATTTCCGGTGCTTTGTAATCAACCTCATATTTTTCTGAAAAGGAAAATTCTAATAATTATCACATTTAGATATTCATTTTGCCCTTTATAAAGTATTTTAATTAATTTACATCATTAAATTCATCCCATATATTTATATATATGCTCATATGGGTGCATGTCGAATTATATATCCGTTTGTAGAAGCAAAGTTTCCTTCCACCATCCACAGATTTTTTTAAATTACTTTTTCTATATTTGAAAGATATTTCTTTTACTCTCAATAGGGGCCTGAATGGCCGAGTGGCTAGCGCTCTGTACGACAGGTATCGGGTTCGAGTCCCGAATGTGCCATGGATGTTTTAGTGGTTCGGAATCCACTTTAAAGTGTAGGTCCCGCTCTAATAGGATCGTAGAGCGTTGCCACTCCGCGTCCGTGGCTTATCTTCAAGTTACACGGGGTTTGGCAACGTCTGTGCACCGCTTCTATGCCTTAAGGCACCAAGACCAAGCTGTCTAAGTGTTTGCCAGCTGCATTAGAAAAAAAGTTTGGGCAGTGGAATTATAGTTCAAAAATGTAGTTATTTCTTTTATTTCACTATTATAATAAAATCTTTACCAACACGAGTTTTTCAACGTTACTTTTATGTAACAATTTAACAGATAAAAATATTGATCAAAATTGATTGATACAAAATTATTTAATTAATCAAAAAGATAGAAAGACAATTTCGGGTTCAAGTCCCAGCTGCCATAGATGTTTGTAGTGGTTGAATCCACTTTAAATCGTAGGTCCCGAGTAGGATCGTAGAACGTTGCGGATGCATTGTTACTCCGCGTCCGTGGCTTATCTTCAAGTTACACACGCCCCTGAGTAATACAAAGTGAGCAACGTCTGGCGCTTGCCTTAAGGCATCAAGACCAAGCTGTCTAAGTGTTTGCCAGCTGCATTAGGAAAAAAACTCTCAATAAAATTTTCCTTTCATTAATTGCTTCAAAAAGTACTTTTTAGACAATGACGTTTTCAGTACTGATTTTTATTAGAACATCCGAAAGAGAACCTACAGATTTCAGTAACACCCTATAATATAGAAGAAATCTTTAATTTTCAAATGCATAATTTTTGTACAAGATGCAGAAATTATTACTAATTGAAGAATATTATGAAATGTTGTTGTTGTTTCTCATCCCACTTGGTAGACAACGACATCTAGACAAGTCCAATAACCCAAGTCCAATAACCCGTGCGGTCTCATGGAAGGGAGAAAAGGGGGCAGCTTCTGTTGTGAGGGAACATATGTGAGAAGAAGTTTAACTTGGCTCCGTGACTGACGTTTCACGGGTTAGGTTGTCAGCGCTGCGTTCAACCCTCTACAGTCATATTAGACCGGGATCAACGGCTTAAAGGGAATTCGAACCACTACAAAATTTATGGCACCGCCGGGATCGAATCCGAAACCTATGGCACAATCACCAGAGAGCTAAGAGCTAATCACTCGGCCATCAGGGCCTACATAGAAAATAATGTATCATAATTAATATGGCACTAATTATTTCACAACATAGTAGTCTCTGAAATTACTATGTTGGAAAATAATTATTGATTAGTTGTATTCAAAATGATTAGCAAAGCAAATTAAATATATCTTTAAAAATATAAATTAAATAGCAAAATTAATACTGAAGTTCTTAAAATTTTGGAAAACCCTATTGCTATGCTCTGAAAACTGAATAAGTTTTCTCACAATAAACTACAAAAACAAACAAGATTTATCATTCATAAACATTTTTTTTCCCCTTGCATCTAGTTTTCCCCATCGTCCTTGCTTGTTAAACTACCAACTCAAATTCGTCAACACGTTTTCATCCCCAACAGAATACCATTCCTCTCGAACTAACAAAGTTACGTCTACACCCCGTTGGAGAGATTCGAATCGTCTGCTACCTCCTGATCGAAATAAAACTCTGGAGAACCAACTTCGGAAGAAAGGGAACAATTGCATTACCAAAGCATCTGGCGACAAGACTCTTGCATTGATTGAATCCCGATTCTCCTTCCCTACAGAACAGGACTCGGTAACTAGACTTTCTTATGAGACAAATACGCCGAAGAAGGAAATAAACAAGATAAGGCGACATCCACTTCAGACTGCATGCAGAACAGACAAGAAGATTCCGAGTAGGACGCAATTCAAGACGGCTCATCAACTTTATGGAAGAAATTCGCTCATCGGTCTGAGGATTCCAAAGGAAATTAAATTTCTTAGGAAAAGTTAAAATAGTTTAGTATATCTAAACTGATATCCAGTTTCAAATTTCAATATCCGGTTCAGTTTCCTCTTCTTATTCTATTGTACGATACTTTCTAAATCCTAAAACTTTAAAAAAACACTTTGAATTTTGGTAATAAAATCGTTTAATAAATAACGTATATAAATTCTGTATGATCCAAAAATCCATACGTTTATTAATAAATTTTTAATAAATAAAAGCTCATGCCTTTATTTTAAGGGAACCTATAGTCCATTTCAAGTTCTACAATTAATGCTCCATTCTCAACCCCGCAGTATTAATTTTTATTCTGCTAACATGCGTATCAAAAATAGATGCCACTTTTCAGTCCTGTACTGTTGTTTGATTAAAGCTTTGGTTTTCGCTTTATCGTCAGCGCTCTTTAAGCTAATTAGACCGGGACCTTCAGTTTAACATGTATTCCGAACAATTAACAAACATCCATGCTAGCGCTATGATTGAAACCAGAAGCATGTGGTACCAAAGGCCAAAGCTCTAGTTAATTGGCCATCAGGTCCTATATAGAAATTAAATATATGTAATAGCAATCTTATGTCACTAATTATTTCACAATATAGTAGTCTGTTTAATAATTAGCAATGGAAGTTTATATCTTTAAAGATGAATATTAATTTTGCTAAAAGTTTTAATTTTGGGAACCCTATTGCTAGGCACTAAAAATTGTACAAGTATTTACACAATAAAGTACAGAAACATAAACAAGATTAATCCTTCATAAACGTTTATTTCCGGTGCATCTAGTTTCCCCATCGTCCTTGCTTGTTAAACTACCAACTCAAATTCGTCCAACACATTTTCATGTCCAACAGAATCCCATTCCTCTCGAACTAACAAAGTTACATCTCCACCCCGTTGGAGAGATTCGAATCGTCCGTTTCATTCTGATCCAAACAAAATCCGAGAACCCACTTCGGAAGAAAGGGACAATTGCATTACTAGAGCATCTGGTGACAAGAGCTATGCATTGATTGAATCCCGATTCTCCTCTCCTACAAGACTCGGTAACTGAACTTTCTTTGAGGCAAATACGCCCAAGAAGGAAATAAACAAGAGAGGGCGACATCCACTCCAGACTACATGCAGAAGAGACAAGAAGTTTCTGAGTACGACAGAACTCAAGACGGACTAATCGACTTTCATGGAAAAGTTCACTCATCGGTTTCAGGATACCATAGGAAATTTAATTTCTTGCAACAAAGAAATGTTAAAATGGTCCAGTATCTCTAAACTGATATCTAGTTTCGAAATTCAATATCCAGATCGGAGTTTCCATTTCTTATTCTATTGTATAACACTTTCTAAATCCTAACGTTTTAACAGAACGCATTGATTTTTGTAAAAAAAGACGTTTAAATTTTCAATTTTAATAAATGCTCTAAACACCGTATGACCCAAAATCCATAAGTTTATTAATACATTTTTAATAAATGTCCATGCCTTTATTTAAAATAAATTTCAGTTCACATTCTACAGATAGTGTTCCATGCCCAACGCAGCATTAATTTTTATTCTGCTAGCATATGTATAAAAAAACAAGTAATATAAAAAAATTGTGAAGTCAATTCCTACTTTTGTTTCACTAGATTGCAGAAAAGCGAAATTTTCCTCTTACATCTGGCGCCATCTATTATTAGATATATGCAACTTAAATCTAAAAACCACTAAAATTAATTAATTTAATTTAATTAAGAAATTAATATTGGAGGGGATGAATAAAAAGTATGTTTTAACGATTAAAAAATTGAACAAGATATGTATATAGGGAGAGTGTGAGATAATAGTATGAATTTAATAATAAAAAAAGATGGGATTTTTCAGTCCTGTCACTGTTGCTTGAGTAAAGGAGTTTAAACATTGAACATGCCATTGAACAAAACAAACATTGAGCAAAATTTCGTCTCCTGTGAATATCAAGTTTAGAAAAAAATACAGAGATAGAAACCAATCAAGAAAATTTCAATGTAGAATATTCAATGTAAAAATAGATGTCGCAACGAACAAGCGTCGACGTGGTGGACCTAAAATGAAATGAATACAGAAAATTATAAGAACCGCTTGCTTGAATTTATTAAGGAATTATTAAAAAATTACACGATCAAGCTGGAGTTTTTTGTTGAATATGTCAACACATCATAATTTTTTAATAAAGATGTTTGCATTTTTCAGTTTTAATAAATAAAGTAAATAAATAAATACCGTATCATCCAAAAATTCATAAATTTATTAATATATTTTTGATAAATCAAAACTCTTGCATTTATTTTAGTTGAGAATGAAGTTTTCAAGTTCTACAAATAGTGCTCCGTGCCCAACGCGCAGTATTAATTTTTATTCTGTTTACATATGTATCAAGAAGAGACATCATTTTCCATCCTGAAACTACTGTTACTACTATTCCTGCTGCTACTGTTGCATGAGGAAAGAGTTTAATCATTGAACATGATTTAAAAATTTCGTAACATGTTACTGCGAGTATCGAGTTTGGTTGACGGTTAAGCGGGTGTTGCAACGAACAAGCTTCGTCGTGGTAGGCCTAAAGTTGAAGAGATTACAGAAAACGTTAAGGAATGCTTGCTCGAATTTATTAGAAAATATCAGAAAAATTACCCTATCAAGATGGAGTTTCGTGTTGAAGATATCTGCGCATAGTGATGAAGCTAAAATTTTTTCAAAATTTCACGTTCAATGAGATAGTGCAGGAATGCTAACATTAAGTAGTTATTCTACTGCCACTGGTAACAAAATGCGTCGCCAGGTCAATTTGTGCAAAAAGAGAATGGATTGCATTTAAAGCAATATTGCTATTAC
The DNA here is from genome assembly GCA_021605095.1 of Caerostris extrusa. Classification (NCBI taxonomy): domain Eukaryota; kingdom Metazoa; phylum Arthropoda; class Arachnida; order Araneae; family Araneidae; genus Caerostris; species Caerostris extrusa. The sequence continues at coordinate 56,068 of BPLR01013556.1, forward strand.
ATTTGTAGAACATATTTTTTTATTTCTAATCGCAAAGCAATACAAAATGAGGAAAAATACAGAATAAAAAAGAAAATGCACACAAAAAGGTTCAACAAAGTTGGCCGAAGTCATTTCCTTAAGAGTTCTCTAGCTTGCCAGTATCTCGCCGTCTCGGATTCACCATGAAGTGCCAAGTACCGATGGAGATGAGTTCGATTTCCCAGTTCTGCCCAATCACAAAGAGGGCTGTTTGGAGGGTCGAAAATCCCAATGTGATGTAAGTGACTCTCGTGACCTGTTAAAAGGGCGGAACTGAGCAACAGCTATACTGGGCCACTTGGAAATGAGAAAAGATCCTAACTTTCCATTGATTTGTCTGTATTCGGTCGAGCAACTATAATTTATAATTTCTAGTTACAATCTGATACACAGTTTTTTAGAATAGTATGGTAACGTTGAACATCTTGATTGGAGCAATCTTGCTTCTTGCATTTCTAGAACATTAATTTAACTCATTATTTCAAAAGGGTTTTCATTTATTAAAATGTTAAGAAATCCAGATATATATATATCGACTTTTGGATCATACCCTATAATATTAATTAGAAATCAAAATTAATATTTATCCCAAAATTTTACTTATGCAAAGTAAATTACTTCAAAAAAATTAAACAATAACAGAAAAAGGTTTTTAAAGATATATTTTGGATTATGAGTTATTTACAAACCCATTCCCCACATTTTTGAATTGAAAAAAAAAAAAATCGTTCTTTCTTATACAAAAATTCCCTAAAATCCATTTTATTAACAAAGTGAGAACCATCTTCAGCTTTGCCAACATCTTTTATTTAAATGCTTATCTCTTTAGGGTAAAAGAAGCGGTCAATCTTAGCAAGACAAATTTCATTGACGAGTTTGCAAGTTTCGCGTCAAGAGTTTCAAAAAAAATTTCAGATGCTGCTAACAAAAAAAAAATTTCCTAGTAGAGTATAGTTTATTTATTGAATATTTTTTGGACCTCAAATCATTAACTAATCTTTTCTTTTTGCTTTCCTCATTTTGGAGCGAAACGTGTCAAACATTTTTCTTCCAATTTAGAATACTTAACTGCTTGCATCAAGTTATGCTAAAAAAGATTCTTGCTTTAAGATACGCTTTTTTAAAAGATAGGCTGTAACTTTCAACCGACTAGAAGCATGTTACACAAACGACAAAAATGGTAACAAAAAAGTTTTTAAACACTAGCCGATATTTCTTTACAAGAGTGATTAATTGGATCAACAAAAATGTAACCAAGTTCATACAATTTTGTCTTAGCTTAAAGGATTTTTAATTTCGAGTATAAATTAAAGCACAAGAGTTTTTATAATATTTTGAATTTTTTTAACATCATACGTTTCCCTATGTTAGAGATGTTAATTTTTTCATGAAACATAATTTATCTATTCAACCTTAAACTAAATATTAAAATTATTAAATTAAATATTAAACTAACTAAGGCGTTCCTTGTTCCAAGAAATTTTTAACAACATATAATTGAAGTTTCAATCTAAAGTTTACTTACTATATCTGAAAGATTTTTAGGCAATGTCGGTTATAGGTATTATTACTATAAGTAAGTTAGAACCAACCTCTAAGTTAGCGTTAAATACATATTTTGGAATTTAATAATTTTTCCTAAAAAGTACTGGCTATTTTTAAATTTTAAAAATATTTGCTGACTTCTTTGGGGATGTAATAAATTTCAGTTAAGTAAAAGGGAAATCCCGATATCAACTCTTGACATGAGCATTAACTAAATTTCAAACTGGAAAAAAATGGTACTTTGTTAACTTCAGACTATACTATTCGTCAAAATAAAAGAATGCTGACAGATATTAAACTGAATTATTGATTCTTATAAAATAATTAAAACAGTAAAATCCCTTAAAAGCCCTGAAGACAGAATGACAAGCACTCTGGCACTCGGTGCACAGATTACAGTTTAGAGTTCCGGCAGTGCAATGGATGATTTGTAGTTGTTTCGGAAACGACTTTAATCAGTAAATTTCGGTCTACTATGTTCTAATATGGCTACTACTTCTATGTTCTAATATGCCTACTACTACTATGTTCTAATATGGCTACTACAACACATCTCATCACAACACTGTGCCTCAGAGCCGAGTTGCCCCTTTTACAGTTTGGGAATGATGTGGGTGAGAAGAAGTCTTATTGGGCTCTGTGACACTCTACGGTCGTAGGAGACCGGGATCTACTGCTTAAAGTGGATTCCAAACCATTATAAACATCCATGGCACCGCCAGGATTCGAAAACGATACCCACAGGTATCGAGCCAGAGCGCTGGCCACTCGGCTTTCAGGCCCCTGGTCTAATGTGACTGTAGAAGTTAGGAGTAGGGCTGACATCCCTACCTCGAAACAAAACATCTGTCTAATAATCCGCCAATAGGCAGGCGGTCTTTTTCCCACCATGGGATTGTTGCGCCAATGAAGAAAATGCCCAAATATTTCTTTGTCAGCCTAATTGGTTTGGTTTGTCTCTCTACGGTCATTTTATGCTCCCTTTAGGCTAATTAGACCGGGACCTACAGTTTAATATAGATTCTAAACCAATAACAAACATCCATGCCACCGTGAGGATTCGAACCTGAAGTCTGTGATCGCAAAGGCCAGAGCACTAGCCAACTGGCGAATAGGCCTCGTCTACCAAGTGAGATAAAAACAACAAGAATCAAAATTAACATTTATCACAAAATTTTACTTATACAAAGCAGAACAGAACAAGAATAAAGCAATAACATAAAAGATGGTTTTTAAAGATATATTTTCTGTTTACGCGTTGTTTACGCAAATCCATTTCATTACAATCTTTCATAGAAAAAAAGCAAAAGAATTCTTTCTTCGTATACAAAAATCTTATAAAATCCATTTTATTAACATAGCGATAACTATCTTTACTTTTGCCACCATATTTTACGCTTTGAAGGCTTATCTTCTTCGGTTAAAAGAAATGGTCAGAGTAAGACAAATTTCATTGACGAGTTTTGCGAGTTTCCCGGCACGAGTTTCAAAAATTTCACATGTTGCCAGAAAAAAAAATATAAATAATTATTTTCTAGTTGAGTATACTTTAATGAATATTTTTTGCTCCTCAAATCATTAAATCTTTTATTTTTGGTTCCCTCATTTTGGCGCGAAACGTGTCAAACATTTTTCTTCTAATTTAGAATACTTAACTTCTTGCATCAAGTTATGCTAAAAAAGATTCTTGCTTTAAGATACGCTTTTTTAAAAATAGGCTGTAACTTTCAACCGACTAGAAGCATGTTAGAGAAATGATAAAAAAATAACAAAGTTATAAAAAAAACTGGCAGATATTTCTTTACAAGAGTGATTAATTGGATCAACAAAAATGTAACCAAGTTGATACAAATTAGAACAATTTTGTCCTAGCTTAAAGAATTTTTAAATACGAGTATAAATTAAAGCACAGTAAAAGATTTTTTTAAATTTTGAACTTTTTCAACATCAATGTTTTCTAACATTGGGAAACGTATTTAAGATATTTTAGTTTTATTTTATAAAACATTATTTATCTGTTCAACATTTAAGTTAAAATTAAACTAGCCAAGGCATTTCATAGTCCAAGAATTTTGCAAAATGCGAACAATATATAATCACTGTTCTAATCCAAATTTTGCGTACTGAATTTGAAAGCACCGAATGTAATCTCGGCCATATGTATTATTACGATAAGTAAATAAAAATCATTCTCTAAGTTAGCTTATACATATTTCGGAATTAAGAATAATTTTTCATAAAAATGACACTTGCTCTTTTTAAAGTTCTAAAATATTTGCGATGATACTTTCTTTGGCGATGTGCTAAATTTAAGTAAAAAGGAAATCCAGAAGTCTTGACATTAACATTAATTAAAGTTAAAACTGGAAAGTAATGGTGTTTTGTCGTTTTCATACTTTACTGCTTGTCAAAATAAAAGAATGATGACAGATATCAAACTGAATTACTCATTGTTATAAAGTTATTAAAACAACAGTAAAAAGCCTTAAAGGGCCTGAGGACCGAATGATTAGCGCTCTAGCTCTTGGTGCCACAGGTTTCGGATTCGTGTCCCTGTGATACCATGGAAGATTGTAGTGGTTCGAAATCCACTTTAAACCGTAGATCCCCTGTCTAATATGACTGCAGAGCGTTGGGCATAGGGCTGACACCCCTATCCCGTAAAAAGAAAATATTTCCTGTCTCGAAACCCACCAGTAAGCAGACTGCCTTGTCCCACTATGGGGCTGTTGCGCCATTGAAGACTTAATTTGTTTTATCGCTCTATGGTCATTTTTGAACACTTTAGGTTAAATAGATCCGGACCTACAGTTTAACGTGAATTCCGAACCCCGAACAAACATCCATGCCACAAACCTAAAGCCTGTGGTAACAAAATCCAGAACTCTAACCAATTGATCATTAGGCTACGTTTTCCAAGTGGGAGAAGAAACAACAAGAATCAAAATTAAAATTAAAATTTTTCACAAAATTTTATACAAAAGAGAACAAGAAAATAAAAAACAAGGTTTTTTTAAAAATATATTTTCTGGTTACCTCTTATTTACCAACCTATTCCAGCACAATCCTGTATAGAAGAAAAAGCAAAAGAATCCTTTCTTCGTTATACTAAAATTTTATAAAACCCATTTCATTAACATGGTTAGAACTATCGTCAGTTTTGCCAACATTTTTTATTCTTTAAATACTTATCTACTTTGCCTAAAAAGAAGTGGTCAATCTTAAGCAAGAGAAATTTCATTGACGAGTTTGCAAGTCTCACGTCAAGAGTTTCAAAAAATTTCACATGTTACCAGAAAAAAAAATAATAAATACTTAACTAACTAATCTTTTCTTTTTGGTTCCCTCATTTTGGCGCGAAACGTGTCAAACATTTTTCTTCTAATTTAGAATACTTAACTTCTTTCATCAAGTTATACGAAAAAAGATTCTTGTTTTAAGATATTATTTTTTTTTAAAAAATAGGCCGCAACTTTCAACCCACTAGAAGCATGTTAGACAAACGACAAAAATGGTAAAAAAATTTTTTTAAACTAGCCGATATTTCTTTACAAGAGTGATGAATTGGATCAACAAAAATGTAACCAAGTGGATACAATTTAGAACATTTTTGTCTTAGGTTAAACGATTTTTTTAAACTGGATTCTAAACTAACGTATAACAGGAAATCTTTTTATAAATTTTTTTTTTTACTGTTTGCAACATCAATTTTATCTTAAATGCATTTCCCAATGTTAGAAATTCTCGTTTTTCATAAACGTAATTTATCTATTCAAACTTTCGGTTAAATATTAAACTAGCTAAGTCATTCCATGATCTAAGAATTTTCTGAAATACGAACATTATAGGATCGAAGCTCTAATCTAAAGTTTATTTACTAAATCTGAAAGCACGGTATGTAATGCCGCCTATAAGTATTATTGACAATAAATAAGTAATACGATTTCTCTAATTTAGCTTTAAATACATATTTCGGAATTTAATAATAATTTTTCATAATAAAGGTACTTGCTGTTTTTAAATTTTAAAATATTTGCTGACTTCTTTGGTGATGTGATAAATTTCAGTTAAGTAAAAGGGAAATCCCGATATAAAGTCTTGACATTAATATTAATTAAATTTCAAACTGCAAAGAAATGCTGTTTTGTTATCTTCAAATTATACTGTTTGTCAAAAATAAAAGAAGGTGACAGATATCAAATTTAATTATTGATTGTTATAAAATGATTTAAAACGGTAAAATACCTTAAGGGCCTGATGGCCGAATGACTCACGTTTTGGCGCTCAGTGTCACAGGTTTTGGATTCGAGTTCCCGGCGGTGCCATGGACTATTGTAGTGATTTGGAATTCAAAAACCGTTTTTGGTGAAACCGTAGATCCCGGCCTAATATGACAAGAGCGTTGGATGGACATCCCTGCCCCGTAAAAAGAAAACATCTCCTTTCTCGAAATTCGCCAGTAAGCAAAGGGCTTTAACTCACCATGGGACTGTTGGGGATGTTTGCCAGCCCGACTTGGTTTGTTTTGTAGCTCGTCATTTATTGCACACTTTGGGCTAATTAGTCAGGGATCTAGTTTAACGTGGATTCCAAACACTAGCAAACATTCATGCCATCGCCAGGATTCAAACCGGAAGCCTGTGGTACCACAGACAGAGTGCTAGCCAATTAGCAATTAGGCTGCATGTCAGCCTGAAGATTTAATATTAACTCTTTTGGTATGCATTTTACGGATGCACCGACACTGATAGAAAATTGTTTTTAAATTCAGCTATTGCTATTTGATTAGACCATCTACTACCTACACAGTTCCAAATTCTGCTTGCGACACTTTGCGAGAACTCCATTTTTGTTTTAATCTACATTAAATTGGCATTTATTTATTTCGTCGAAATTATCCCTTTAAGCCAGAACAGATGAAACTTGAATCCAAATACACATTCATGTTTAACAATACAGCAGACCCAATTTCCAATATACATTTGTAGCGCAACATGTTTTCAAGTTGGTTAATTTGTGTAATAAAACAAAAAATATTTTTTTCTTTTTAATGCAGCTGGCAAACACTTATACAGCTTGGTCTTGGGTGCCTTAAGGTAAGTTCTGCACAGACGTTACTCACTTTGCATTACCCAGGGGGCGCGTGTAGCTTGAAGATAAGCCACGGACGCGGAGTAACAATGCCCCCGCAACGCTCTACGATCATATCAGACCAGGACCTACGGTTTAAAGTGGATTCCGAACCACTACAAACATCCATGGCACCGCCGGGATTCGAATCCGAAACCTGTGGCACCGAGCACCAGAGCACCAGCCACTCGGCCATTCAGGCCCCTTTTTTGTGTTCTTTATCTACTATTTTCGTCGCCAAATAGCCAGTGATTTCTGCGAGCTTTTGTGGGGAATACACAAAAGAGTGACTTATGTTACAGGCCCAAACAAAAAATATTGGGGGAAATATATTCTATTGACATAAATAGTAGAACTGGTATAACATATAAGGTAGGGGATTTAATATTTTGTCCCATAGCACTCTCCAAACCGTCCTATAGCTCCCATTTATGGCATGGAAATATATTAGTATTTCATTCCGGAGGATTTCCAAACCTACACAGAATAACTTGCACTGCAACTTGGCTTAATCCTACTTATTGTGTCCGAGTAACCTTTGACATAGAAGCCCGTTTCACTTCCTATTTAGATTGAACAATTGTGATTTGTCACTTGTCATGCCGGAAATCACTTCCGGTACAGTCTTTAAATTTGCACAGCAACATGCACGAAATGAATGTCCGATTTTCTTTTTTTCCATTTCATGTAAACCCTTCTACAATCCATGATAGAAATGTCGATAAGCCGCAAAACAAACCTTTAATGTTCTCAATAATAGAGCAGGGAAGGCGGCTCAGGATTTTAGCTACGCCCACGCACTGTCCGACAAAAAATTGCATCTACAGATATATATCCTATCTATAGAAAACTATATATATAGTTCTTAGATGGTATTAGTTATATAGATGGTTCTTATACAGATAGCATTTTTATGTATGGGTTATCTATGATTTTATCACTCCTTAAAATTTTGACCATGAATTTCGAACCATACTGTATACGTTCAGATGAAAATATATTTTTTTCAATTTTGAAGGCAATTTCCATATTTTTACAATGCTTGCAGGACATTCGGTGATGCAATTTCAATAATATTATGCATCTTCATATATTTTGGAATGTAGGTAGGTAGGTCTGTAGGAGATGGCCCAAACACCAATTTTGGCCATGCAACTCCAAATAAATTGTTATAATTTAATGATAAAAGCAGTAGATCAAGCAACGATCTAGATTAGAAATGCTTTAGCAGTTTTGATTTGCTAAATTTGCTTTACAAGATACATTGAGAAATGGAAACTTTAAATTAGATGGGCGAGGTTTCTGACAACTTATCCGTCAGGGTAACGATTGACAATTTGTAAAATGATGACGGTAGATGTACAGTTAGAAAGAGTTTGAATATCGCGGCAGAAGTGTATGTTATCGCCATAGAATAAATCTCATTAAAAATAAATTGTACTGGATTTTAATTTGTTACTTTCCCAATCATAACTAAACAGAAACCTAAATTCAAATTCTTTCACAGAGAAATTTCAGAGAGATGGAACGATTAACTGTGGCACCGATTACAACAATAGCATCTTCGTAAGTTGCAGTTATGTCAATGCTTCCACTAGTAATCAAAACAATTTAGATTCTAAAATTCTAAAGCCGTGGTTTATGTGCGATGCTATTCAAATATCATTTAAATGCATAATATAATACTCTTGAATTTCTGAAAGATATTCAAGGCAGATTAATTTTATCAAACAAAAATTAAAAGGAATGCATCTGCAAATGCGACATCAAAGATAATGAAACGCTGTCTTCAGTTCAAATAAATTCATTTACATCAGAAATGGCCATAAATTAAGTAATCCAAGGAAATGCATTGAGAAGATTCAAGCCGCATCCATTAAGCAGTTTCCCCTATGTAAACAATGAAATGATAAATTTTGATGTGTTTACGAAGTTTCTGCTTACCGATCAAGATTATTCAGATCTCTTAAGGGCTCTCAAGATTCTTTATTTAAAGAATAAAAGATATTTTCCTACTTAAAGAGTTGGTTTTGAATTTAGCAGGGATTCCATATATTTCATCCATTTAATTCGCTTACAATAGCAAGATAAACATTAGAGTAATATTTCTGTAGCATGCAGTAAACCCATAAATTACAAAATATGGCAATGGATTTATGAATTCATGAGAAAGCGGTAATTATATCAAATAAATATTGCTTTTTAAATATTGAAAAAGGGAACTGCAATTTTGGATACTTGGAATTTATATTTTCTCGAACTAGTTCGTGAAATTTTAAAGTTATTTTAACGTAAAACATAATTTGATAATGGGTTAACCTATTAAATAGATAAATGTGTTATAAGTATACGGCATATTACATTAAGAGTTAGTTTCATCGTAATCGCATGTCAACAAACTTGATGATAGTATTCTAATTCTTAGCCATGCTTCCTCCTACGCACTGCACCCCTCTTCCCTGATCGTTTGCGGCCTGATGGTCAATTGTCCAGCGCTCTGACCTTTGGTACCACAGGCTTCAGTTTCGAATCCCGTCTGTACCCCTTTTGTTTGTAGTGGTTCGGAATTCACTTTAAACCGTAGAACTCGATCTAATATGACTGCTGGGCGTAGAGCTGATAATCCTATCGACTAAAAAAGAAATAACATCTTATGATTCTGAATCTGCCAGTAAGAAGAAGTCCTTAACCCGTCATGGGGCTGTTGCACTATTAAAAAAGAATTAAAAAATTTGGTGAAATAGAAAAATAGTGCATTTAAATAAATCGTATTGCATTTAAAAAATCTATTGCAATGGTTTTAATTTTCACTTTCCTAATCATAACTAATCAGAAGCCTAAATTCAAATTCTTTCACAGAGCGCTGTAATGATAAATTGTGGCCCCGATTACAACAATAGCATCTTCCTAAGTTGCAGTTATATCAATGCTTTTAATCATCAAAAGAAATTAAATTTACATAGAAAATTCTAAACCCGTGGTTTATGTGCGATGCAATTCAAACATCATTTAAATGCATAATACAATACTTAAATTTCTGGAAGATATTTAAGACAGATTAATTTTATCAAACCAAAATTGAAAGGAATGCATCTACTAAAAGCGGCATCAAAAGATAATGAAACGCTGTCTTCAGTTCAATTAAATTCATTTACATCAGAAATGGTTATAAATTATGTAATCCAAGGAAATGTGCTGAGAAGATTCAAGCCGCATCCATTAATCAGTTTCCCCCAAGTAAACAATGAAATGATAAATTTTGATGTGTTTACGAAGTTTCTGCTTACCGATCAAGATTATTCAGATCTCTTAGGGGCTCTGAAGATTCTTTATTTAAAGAATAAAAGATATTTTCCTACTTAAAGAGTTGGTTTAAAATTTAGCAGGGTTCCCATAAATTGCATCCGTTTAATACGCTTGCAATGCAAGATAAACATTACACCGATGGTTCTGTGTCTTAATGTACCATGAAGAAAACACATAAAATGCAAAATATGGCGGTTTCTGAATTTTTGAATTAATTATATCAAATAATTATTGCTTTTTAACATTGCGTAAGTGAATAAGTATTTTCAATACTTTGAATTTAGAATTTGTCGAACTAGTTCGTGGAATTATCAAAGTCGTTTTAACGTAGAATATAATTTGGTAATGGGTTAACCTACTAAATAAACAAATGTATCATAAAAATACGGCCTATTACATTAAGAGTTAGTGTCATCGTAAACGCATGTCAACAAACTTGATGATAGTATTCTTATTCTTAGCCATGCTTCCTCCTATGCACTGCACCCCTCCCCCTGATCGTTTGCGGCCTGATGGTCAATTGTCCAGCGCTCTGGCCTTTGGTACCACAGGTTTCAATTTCGAATCCCGTCTCTACCATGGTTGTTTGTAGTGGTTCAGAATCCCTTTAAACCCTAGGTCCCGATCTAATATGACTTTTCGGCATAGCACTGATAATTCTACAAACTAAAAAGAAACCCACTAAAAAAAGAAATAACATCTTATGATTCTGAATCTGCCAGTAGGAAGAAGTCCTTGGCCCGTCATGGGGCTTTTGCACTATTTAATTTTTAAAAGAATTAACAAATTACAAGATTGAAATAGAAAAATAGTGCATTTAAATAAATCGTATTACAAAATCTATTGTAATGGGTTTTATTTTATCACTTTCCCCAAACATAATTAATCAGAGGCCAAATCGCGCATATTACAAATCTCGCATGGGGCAAAGGAGCGGTTAGTTATGGCACCGATCACAACAGTAACATCTTCCTACGTAGCATTTAATCAAAAGAAATTAAATTTACATAGAAAGTTCTAAACCCGTGGTTTACGTGCGATGCAATTCAAATATCATTTAAATGCATAATACTTGAATTTCTGAAAGGTATTTAAAACAGATTAATTTTATCAAACCAAATTTAAAAGGAATGCATCTACTAATGCGACATCAAAGATAATGAAACGCTGTCTTCAATTCAATTAAATTCATTTACATCAGAAATGGCCATGAATTATGTAATCCAAGGAAATGTATTGAGAAGATTCAAGTCGCATCCATTAAGCAGTTTCCCTCAGTAAACAATGAAATGATAAATTTTGATGTGTTTACGAAGTTTCCGCTTACCGATCAAGATTATTCAAGTCTCTTAGGGGCTCTGAAGATTCTTTATTTAAAGAATAAAAGGTATTTCCCTACTTAAAGAGTTGGTTTAAAATTTAGCAGCGGTTCCCATAAACTGCATCCATTTAATTCGCTTACAACGATAAAATAAACATTAGAGTAATATTTCTGTAGCTTAATGTAGCATGCAGTAAACCCATAAATTACAAAATATGGCAATGGGTAATTATTGCTTTTTAATATTGAAAAAGTGAATAGGCCATTTTGCATACTTGGAATTTATATTTTCTCGAACTAGTTCGTGAAATTCTAAAGTCATTTTAACGTAGAACATAATTTGATAATGGGTTAAACTATTAAATAGATTAATGTGTTATAAGTATACGGCATATTACATTAAAAGTTTGTTTCATCGTAATCGCATGTCAACAAATATGTCGATAGTATTCTTATTATTAACCGTGCTTCCTCCGACGCACTGCACCCCTCTTCCCTGATCATTTGCGACCTGATGGCCAATGGTACCACAGACTGCAGTTTCGAACATGGCTGTTTGTAGTGGTTGTTTGTTGTTCGCAATCCACTTTAAACCACAGGTCCCGGTCTAATGTGACTGTTGGGCGTAGAGTTGATAATCCTACCCCGTAAAAAGGAAATAACATCTTATGATTCTGAATCTGTCAGTAGGAAGACGGCCTTGGCCCGCCATGGGCCTGTTTGGCCATTGTAGAAAAATTAATAAATTTGCTGAAATAGTGCCATAGGGCATTTAAATATATCGTATTAGGAAATCTATTGTGATGGGTTTTGTTTTGTTACTTTCCCCAACATAATTATTCAGTGGCCTAAATTCTAATTCTTGCACAGGACACAAGAATGGTTAGTTATGGCACCGATCACAACAATAACATCTTCCTATATACCAGTTAATCAAAAGAAAATAAATTTACATAGAAAATTCCAAACCCGTGGTTTTATGTGCTATGCAATTCAAATATCATTTAAAGGCATAATACAATACTTGAATTTCTGGAAGATACTTAAGACAGATTAATTTTATCAAACCAAAATTAAATGGAATGCATCTACTAATGCGACATCAAAGATAATGAAACGCTGTCTCCAGTTCAATTAAATTCATTTACATCAGAAATGGCCATGAATTATGTAATCCAAGGAAATGTATTGAGAAGATTCAAGCCGCATCCATTAAACAGTTTCCCCCAGTAAACAATGAAATGATAAATTTTGATGTGTTTACAAAGTTTCCGCTTACCGATCAAGATTATTCAGATCTCTTAAGGGCTCTCAAGATTCTTTATTCAAAGAATAAAAGGTATTTTCCTACTTAAAGTGTTGGTTTAATATTTAGCAGCGGTTCCCATAAATTGCATCCATTTAATTCGCTTACAACAAGCAAGATAAACATTACGCCGATGGTTCTGTGTCTTAATGTACCATGAAGAAAACACATAAATTACAAAAATATAGCAATAGGTTCATGAATTTTTGAGAAGAGGTAATTATATCAAATAATTATGTCTTTTTAACATTGAGAAAGTGAATAAGAATGTTGTATACTTTTAATTTAGAATTTCTCGGAATAGTTCGCAAAATTACAAACTTCATTTTAACATGGAGCATAATTTAGATAATGGGTTAACCTACTAAATAGACAGGGAAATCTGTTGTAAAAATACGGAATATTGCGATTACGATGAAATTAACTCTTAGTTTGGTTTAGTTTGTAGCTCTACGGTCATTTTTCCCCAATTTATACTAATTAGACTGGGACCTATAGATTAACGTGGTTTCCGAACAAACAAACATCCATGTCACAGCCAAGATTCGAACCTGAGGCAACTTACTAGTTTTATAGAAAGTGGAATCCTTCCACGAATCTATAATTATATGTCTTTAAATGTGTTACATATTATCTGTCACTAATTATTTGTGTGTGGTGTTTGTGCGCGTATAAATTAAGCTTCGTGTTCCCAAAAATGAGTCTCAACCCAACCATACCCAGTTACAATACAGCAGTTCAACCCACAACACTAAAGTATTAGTCTCCTAATCCTTTTATTTCAGAGAATTCTCGGGCCATCTCCAGGATCCAATTTTCCCTCCTCTTTAAACCAACAGATATGGGTTTCATCTAATGTTGATCAAATGATAAATAACAGCAGATCTTTGAGTAAAATCGGATTTTGTCCCAGTAAATGTGGCGATCTTTGGAGACGAAAATCGTGCCAAACAATTTATTTCGACAAATTCTAATCAAAACTAATAATTGTCAATGTCAAATTATAAACAACGGGATAAAAAAGTATGAGAAATTCGTCATTTCTAACTCCAATTTAACCAATTTGGTAATTTGATTAAATATAATCCTCCAGATAAAATGATAGTGTGGCATCATCCTGTATATCCTGTAACAATACAAAAAAGGCAATCGAGAACGTTTAACATTTACGGCTTTTGTTAGATAAACAATATATGTCAGAAGTTTATTTTGGATACCTCGTTCCATTGTTATAAAAAAGTTCCAGTTTTTAAAGACTGAAACAAAATGAATTAAAATTTAATGATAAAAGGATTTTTTTAAAAAACATCATATTGATTTTATTTTGCATTTCTTTAAAACGTATTGATTTTATCAATTTAAATTTCAATAATAATAATTAATTATTATATTCTCTCTTTAATATACCAACGCTCATTACTCAAAGTACTTTAACACAAAACTTAATTATTTTATGCATACCGAGATAACTTCCTTACAAAATCAATAAATCTCTTGCCATAAAGGATATCAGATGCATACAATTCCTTTGAGGAATTTTAAAAGAAGTACTTTGAATTATTACATTTGAACTCAAACATTCAAAATGTTTTCCATATATAGTTCAAATATTCATTTACTTTTACCAAATATTTAAATAAGGTGAAACATAAGAAAAAAGCAATATAAGAATAAGCAATACAAGGAACATTTATTTAAATGACTTAAATAAATATAATATTTATTCAAAAATTTATATCAATAAAAGTTCAAATAAGTAAAAAGTACATTTATTGCGAATGTAAATTTTTTTAATGAAAAAAATTGAATTTCATTAAATTCTTTTGAAATGTAAGAAAGTTAATGTGAACTTTTGAAATTTAAAATGAATTATTCATAATAAAGTTGCAGTTTTCACCCAGCTGTGAAAAAAAAAAAACTCAAAAAGCACAATAATTACTTGGGTGAGTTTTTCCGTTTCTTGTTGTTGTTTAGAACAACAAAAAAAATACCACCTAATCACAATTGGCTAGACATTGTCACAAGCCTGTTTTAAATTAAAACGTTTCCAGCAATCTGCCCCATCGATGGGCAAGAAAATATATATTATATAAATGTAATAAATCATTCTTAAAAAAACATATGTCTGTAATCACCAGGAACTAAAAACTGAATTAAATTTTCCTTGCAAGAGTTATTTTTTATTATAAAATAAAAATATTATTAAAAACGATTAACTTTTAAAGGAAAGCAAAAAGTTAAAAAGTTACAATTTTCTTATTTTTTTCAAAACTTCTTCTCACATACATAACACACCCCTTCTCGACCCTTTTGGGCCGGGATCCCTATTTTAACAAACACTGGAAACATATACGAGAAAAATAAACTTATATTTTTTATATACAGTGGATAAAAAATTATTGGCAATTGCCTTAATTTATTTATATTGACAAATAAATAAATGCTATGCAATTTTAGCTGTCGTAATTAAATACAAGACAGAATAGTAAACATTTTATTTTAATTCTACGATTTTTTTGTTCAAAAACAAAAATTTGCATGTTAAAAAAAGTATTGCCAAAATTTTAACTGCTATGCAAATTTTGTTATATTGAAATCACGTGTATCGACTGATAAACTCTACCGGTATAAAGTCTGCAAAGCTACTCCAAAAGTGTCTATGCATTATTTTTGCGATTACTGCAGTAAAATGACTTCAAAATCGAAGGAGTTGGACGCTAGTGTTATAAACACGAATATTAGGCTCAGAAATGAAGGTTTAACTTATCGTGCTATAGGAGTGCAGTTCAATATAAGTTTATTTACTGTCAGAAGTGTTGTAAAAAGTTCAAGGAAACAGGATCAACGGAAAATAAGACTAGAAGTGGACGACCTCGAATATTTTCTACAATAGAAGAACGTCATTATTAACAAGGTTAAGAAAAACCCTAAAATAAGTGCACCCCAGATAGCTAGAGATGTACCTTTCACTTCGCAAAAGACTTTCAGCGTACAGACTGTACGGAATGTTTTACACGAGAGAAGTTATTATGGAAGGGCAGCTAGAAAGAAACCATTCATCTCGGAAAAAATAGGAGAAAGAGGTTAGATTTCACAAAATCCCTATGTTGATTTATCTGAAGAGTTTTGGAACACAGTTATTTTTAAAGACTAATCAAAGTTTTACATTTTCGGCAGTGATGGACGACGATATGTGTGGAGGAGGCCAAATACTAAATTGAAAAGCAACATTTAACTGCTACTGTAAAACATGGTGAAGGCAGCGTCCTAGTTTGGGGCTGCATGGCAGCTAATGGAATTGGCAACCTGCATTTTATTGATGATATTATGACAGCGCGTATATACATTGACATTTTGCGCCATAACTTAAAAATCAGTGCCAAAATCTTGGCTTGGAAACATCATTCGTTTTTCAACAAGACAATGACCCCAAGCATACAGCGAATCTCACCCATGAATGTCTAAAATCTACAATGCTCCTCGCCAATTAAAAATCCCACCTCAATCTCCTGACATCAATGCAATTGAAAATGTATGGCACCTGCTGGATCTAGAAATCAAGAAACATAAAATTTCAAGTAAAGACGACTCAAACGTTTACTCTTGCAAGAGTGGCACAAAATTCCCAACAGTACAACAAAGACCTTAGTTTCCTCTATGAGAAATAGATCACAAGCTGTTATAGATGCAGAAGGTATGCATACAAAGTACTAAACATATACTGCTTTTGTTTTCGCTCAATTTGTTTTGTCGATTTCATAATTTTGCCAATACTTTTTTTATCATGTAAATTTTGGATTTTCTCGTAGATTTTGACTAAAAAAATATTTAAATGAAAATTTCGTTATATTTGTTTGTCTTTTCTCCTTCTGTAATCGCTATGTTAAAATAAAATTTGTAAACATACTTTTGTTAGCAAATATGATCATTTATAGGCAATTACCAATACTTTTTTTATCCACTGTAGATACAGATTTTGGGCTTTATAAAGCATTTTAACATAAACGTTATCCCAGATCTTTACTTCCACACGTGCATGTCCAATTATATATCCTTTTGTAGAAGCAAGATTTCATTCCACCATCCACAGTTTCTAAAGCATTTTTTTTATATATTTAAATGGTTTTTTTACCCGAACAGAATTTTCCTTAAGGAAACTAACTTCTACAAAAAGTACTTTTAGACGGAGTTTTTAAAAGTGACTTTTATTAGAGCTTCCGAAAAGAATCTACAGATTTCAAGTAACAGACTATAATCCGGAAGAAGAAATTTTTCTAATGCATATTCTGTGAACTGGATGCAGGAAGAAATACCAAATTAAAAAATATTAGGAAATAAATTAATGTAATAGTAATCAATATTTCACTAATCATTTCACAACATAGTAGTGTCGGAAATGACTAATCACTTCACAACACAGTAGTTTCCGAAATGACTAATCACTTCACAACACAGTAGTTTCCGAAATAATTAACAATGGAAGTTAAATATATCTTTTAAAGACATAAATTAAATAGCGAAATTAATATTCAACTTTATTTAATTTTGGGAAGCCCTATTGTTATGCACTGAAAACTACACAAGTCTTTACACAATAAACTACAGAAACACTAATAAGATTTACCATTCATAAATATTTCTTTTCCGTGCATCTAGTTTTCTTCTCACCATTCTTGCTTGTTAAGCTACCAACTCAAATTCGTCAAACACATTTTCATCCCCAACAGAATACCATTCCTCTCGAACTAACAAAGTTACGTCTCCACCCGTTGGAGATTCGAATCGTCCTTCCTTCTGATCCAAATAAAACCCGGAGAACCTACTTGGAAGAAAGGACAATTGCATTACTAAAGCATCTGGCGACAAGACCCCTGCTTTGATTGAATCCGTATTCCTCCTTCGCTACAAGACTCGGTAACTGGACTTTCTTCTGAGGCAAATACGCTAAAAGACGGAAATAAACAAGAGATGGCGACATCCACTCCAGACTGCATGCAGAAGAGACAAGAAGATTCCGAGTATGAAGCAACTCGAGACGAACTAATCAACTTTTACAGAAGATATTCCTCGTCTGTCTGAGGATTCCAAAGGAAATTAAATTTGACACAACATGGAAATGTTAAAACGGTCCAGTATCTCTAAACTGATATCCAGTTTCAAATTTCAAGATGCAATTTGGAGTTTTCCTTCTTATTCTATTGCAGGACACTTCCAAATTCTATATTTTTAACAGAACACTTTGATTTTTGTAATAAAGTTGTTTAAATTTTTCAATTTTAATAAATAATGTAAATAAATAAAGTATGATTCAAAAATACATAAACTTATTAATGCATTTTTAATAAATAAAATCTCATGCCTTTATTTTAAGTGAACATATAGGTCAGTTCAAGTTCTACAAATAGTGATCCGTGTCAAACTCGCAGCATTAATTTTTATTCTGCGTAATTATGTATCAAAATAGATGTATTTTTGCTATCCTGCTGCTGCTACTGTTGCATGAGGAAAGGAGTTTAAGCATTGAACACGATTTCAAAATTTCGTCTCATTAATTGTGAGTATCAAGTTTGGTTTATTTGTCTGTATTTTGTTTCCATTAACCAAGACAAATTTCACAGAAATTTGGGAAAGCGGGTGATGTAACGAACAACCTTCATCGTGGTAGCCTAAAGCGGAAGAGGTTATAGAAAACTTTAAGGAACGCTTGCTCGAATTTATTAGAAAAATATCAGAAAATTACCCTATCAAAATGGAGTTTCGTGTTGAAGATATCTGCGAATCGTGATGAAGCTAAACTTTCACTCGTTCAATGTGATAGTGCATGAATGCTAATATTAAGTAGTTATTCTACTGCCACTGGTAACAAAATGCGTCGCCAGATCAATTTCTGCAAACAAGAGAATGGATTGCAATTTTAAGCAACATTGTTGTGACATTTGTAGAACATTTTTTTTTTATTTAATCGCAAGGCAATACAAAATGAAGAAAAATACGGAATAACAAAGAAAATGTACACAGAAAGGTTCAACAAAGGTGACCGAAGTCATTGCCTTAAGAGTTCTCCAGCTTGCCAGTATCTCGCTGTCTCGGATTTGCCATGAAGTGCCAAGCAACGATGGAGATCAGCTCGGTTAATTAGTTCTGCCAAATCACAAAGAGGGCAGTTTGGAGCGTCGAAAATCCCCAATGCGATCTAGGTGTACACCCAGACAGTCGTGACCTGTTAAAAGGGCGGAACTGAGCGACAGCTATACGACGTGGGCCGCTTGGAACTGAGAGAAGATCCTAACTTTCCTGCAACTGATCCTAACTTTTTGTCTGCATTCGGTCAAGCAACTGTAATTTAGAATTTCCAGTCATAGTCTGATATACAACTTTTAGAATAAAATGCTAATGATGATCATCTTGAATGGAGCAATCTTCCTTCTTGCATTTGTAGAACATTAAACCAACTACATGAAATTGTAATTTCAAAAGTGTTTTTATTTATTAAAATGTTATTAAGAAATCCAGATATATATCAACTTTTTGTTCATACCCTATAATTTTAATTTAAAAACATTAATATTTATCCCAAAATTTTACTCATACAAAGTAGAATTCAAAAATAAAACAATGACAGAAAAAGGTTTTTAAAAATATATTTTGGGATTATGAGTTATTTACCAACCCATTTCCAAAAGAATCCTTCCTTCGTATACAAAAATTTCATAGAATCCATTTTATTAACAAAGTGGGAACCATCTTCAGTTTTGTCAACATCTTTTTTTTTTAAATGCTTATCTTGTTCGCGTGAAAGAAGCGGTCAATCTTAAGCAAAGACAAATTTCATTGGCGAGTTTGCAAATTTTGCGTCAAGAGTTTCAAAAATTTCAGATGCTAACAAAAAAATTATTTCCTAGTAGAGTATACTATTTATTGAATATTTTTTGGACCTCAAATCATTAACTAATCTTTTCTTTATGCTTTTTTCATTTTGGTGCGAAACGTGTCTAACATTTTTCTTCTAATATAGAATACTTAACTGCTTGCATCAAGTTATGCTAAAAAGATTCTTGCTTTAAGACATGCTTTTTAAAAAAGATAGGCTGTAAATTTCGACCGACTAGAAGCATGTTACACAAACGACAAAAATGGTAACAAAGTTTTTAAACACTAGCCGATATTTCTTTACAAGAGTGATTAATTGGATCAACAAAAATGTAACCAAGTTGATACAATTTTGTCTTAGCTTAAAATATTTTTAAATTCGAGTATAAATTAAAGCACAACAAGAGTTTTTTTTTTTTTTTTATTAAATTTTGAATTTTTTTAACATCAATCTTATTTTAAATACGTTTCCCAATCTTAGAAATGTTAATTTTTTCATAAAACATAATTTATCTATTCAACCTTAAACTAAATATTAAAATTATTAAATTAAATATTAAACTAACTAAGGCGTTCCTTGTTCCAAGAAATTTTTGAACAATATATAATTGAAGTTTCAATCTAAAGTTTACGTACTATATCTGAAAGATTTTAGGCAATGTCGGTTTTAGGTATTATTACGATACGTATGTTAGAACCATCCTCTAAGTTAGCTTTAAATTCAATTTAGCTTTAAATTTTAAATTTTAAAATATTTGCTGGCTTCTTGGATGATGTAATAAATTTCAGTTAAATAAAAGGGAAATCCCAATATCAAGTCTTGACATTAGCATTAATTAAATTTCAAACTGGAATGAAATGGCATTTTGTTATCTTCAAACTAATAAAATCGTCGTCGCTCGTCAAAATAAAAGAACGTTGACAGATAGCAAATTTAATTATTATTGATTGTTATAAAATGGATAAGACTGTAAAATACTTTAAGGTGCTGATGGCCAAATGATTGGGCTCAACGCCACAGGCTTCCGATTCGAGTCCCGCGGTGCCATGGATGTTTGTATTGATTAGAAACCGCTTTAAACCGTAGATCCCAGTATAATATGACTGTAGAGCGTTGATATATGGCTGACATCTCTACCCCGTAAAAAGGAAACATCTCCTGTCTCGAAATCCGCCAGATGGAGTTGACGGTTATGGAGCTGTTGCACCAATGAAGATTTGGTTTGGTTTGTGGCTCTATGGTCATTTTTGCATACTTTAGGCAAGTGAGACTAGCTATAATTTAACGTCTGAACCATCATTCACAAACATCCATGCCACGGCCAGTATTTGGAACTGAAAGCCTGTGTTTCCCAAAGGCCAGAGAGCTGGCCAATTGGCCATCAGGTCACCTTATATTTTAGATAATCAATAAGAATCAAAATTTTACTTATACAGAGCAGAACTCAAGAAAATAGAACAATAACAGAAAGCAAGGATTTAACGAAATATTTTCTGGTTAAAATTTTAATTTATAAATCCATTCAATTACCATCTTGCATAGAAAAAGCAAAGAACCCTTTCTTCGTATACAAAAATTTTATAAAATCTATTTTATTAATGTAGTGAGAATCATCTTCAATTTTGCCAATATCTTTTATTCTTTACATACTTATTTTCTTCACGTAAAAGAAGTGGCCAATCTTAAGCAAGACACATTTCATTGACGAGTTTGCAAGTTTCACGTCAAGAGTTTCAAAATTTCACATGTTGCTAGAAAAAAAAAATATAAAAATAATTATTTCCTAGTAGAGTATACTTTAATTTTTTTTTTCCTTCCTCAAATCATTAACTAATCTTTTCTTTTTTGGTTCCCCATTTTGGCGCGAAACGTGTCAAACATTTTTCTTCTAATTTAGAATAGTTAACTTTTGCATCAAGTTATGCTGAAAAAGATTCTTGCTTCAAGATACGCTTTTTTTTTAAAATAGGCTGTAACTTTCAACAGACTAGAAACATTTTAGACTAATGATAAAGATGGTAACAAAGTTATAAAAACTAGCAGATATTTCTTTACAAGAATGATTAATTGGATCAAAAATGTAATCAAGTTGATACAATTTAGAACAATTTTGTTTTAGTTTAAAGAACTTTTAAATTCGAGTATAAATTAAAGTACATCAAAAGAATTTTTTTTAATATCTTGAACTGCTTTCAACATCAATCTCATCTTAAATGCGTTTCCCAATTTAGAAATTTTAGTTTTTTCTGAAAATATAATTTTCTATTCACCCTTTCAGTTAAACATTGAATTAGCTAAGGCTTCCCGTGTTGCAAGAAATTTTTGAACAATATATAATCGAAGATCTAATCTAACGTTTGCTTAGTGAAAGTTTTGTAAGTAATGTCGACTGTAAATATTATTACGATAAGCAAGTAATAACCATCCTCTAAATTAGCTTTAAATACATATTTCGAATTTAATAATTTTTCATAAAAATGATATTTGTTCTTTTTAAATTAAAGCATATGCTGGCCTTCTTTGTTGATGTAATAAATTTCAGTTAAATAAAAGGAAAATTCCGAAAATTCGAGTAAAACTAAAAACTCCGAGTCTTGACATTAGCATTAATTAAATTTGAAACTGGAAAGAAATTGTATATTGTTATCTTTATACTATACTGCTCATAAAAATAAAAGAATGTTGACGGATATCAAACTGAATTACACATTGTTATACAATAATTAAAACAACAATAAATGCCTGATGGCCGATTGACTACCCCTTGCTGTCACAGGTTTCGAGTTCGACTCTGCCATAGATGATTGTAGTGGTTCGAATCCACTTTAAGCCGTTGGCTCCGGTCTAATATGACTATAGAGCATTGGACGTAATGTTGACAACCCTTACTCGTAAGAAGTCAACGTCACGGACCCTAATCAAACTTCTACCTACGAGTGCTCCATTACAATAGAAGCTGCTTCCCTTTTCAATCCCTTCATGAGAACACACAGTTCTTAATCTTGGTCTAGATGTTGCTGTCCACCAAGTGGGTTTGGTTTGGTCTGTCGCTCTACGGTCATTTTTGCCCACCTTAAGCAATTAGAACCTACAATTTAATATGGATTTCGAGCCACTCACAAACTACCATGCCACTGATAGGATTCGATCCTGAAGCCTATGGTGCCAAAGGCCAGAGTGCTAGTCAATTGATCATCAGGCCGCGTCTACCAAATGGAATAAAAAGCAACAACAATCAAAATAAACATTTACCACAAACTTTTACTTATACAAAACAGAACTCAGTAAAATAATAAAACAATAACAGAAAACAAATTTTTTAAAGATATATTTTCCTGTTAGCGTTATTTACCAACTCATTCCTGAAATATTTTACATAGAAAAAACCAAAAAAATCCTTTCTTCTTATACAAAAATTTTATAAAATCCGTTTTATTAATATAGTGAGAATTATGTTCAGTTTCGCCAACATCTTTTATTCTTTGAATACTTATCTTCTTCGAGTCTCAAATCAAGAGTTTCAAAAATTTCACATGTTGCCAAAAATAAAATATCAAAATAATTATTTCGCAGTAGAATATACTTTGTTTATCGAATATTTTTTCATCCCTCAAATGGTTAAGTAATCTTTTCTTTTGGTTCCCTCATTTTAGCGCGAAACTTTTCAAACATTTTTCTAACTTAGAATACTTAACTATGCTATAAAAGATTCTTGCTTTAAGATATGCTTTTTTAAAAGTGGGCTTCAACTTTCAACAGACTAGAAGCACGTTAGACAAACGACAAGAATGCAACAAAAAAAGTTTTAAAAATTATCAGATATTTCTTTTTATAAGCGTGATTAATTGGTTCAACAAAAATGTAACCAAATTGATACAATTTAGAACAATTTTTGTCTCAACTTAAAGGATTTTTAAAATTGAGTATAAATTAAATCACAACAGAAATTATTTTTTATAAAATTTTTAACTTTTTTTAACATCAATGTATCTTAAATGCATTTCCCACTGCTATAAATTGTAGTTTTTTTAAATATAATTTATCTATTATTCAAACTTTCAGGTAAATATTAAATTAACTAAGGCATTCAACGATAAAAGAATTTTTGTGAAATACGAGAATTATACAATCGAAGTTCTAATCCAAAGTTTGTTTACTAAATCTGAAAGCATGGTATGTATGTCGGATGAAAGTATTGTTACAATAAGTAAGTTAAATAAGTTATAAGTAATAATCATTATGTAAGTTAGCTTTAAATACATATGAATTTAATAATTTTTCATAAAAGTGGTACTAGCTGTTTTAAATTTTAAAATACTTGCAGAATTCTTGGTTGTAATAAATTTCAGTTAATTAGAAAGTAAATACAGGCATTAAGTAAAGTTAAATAAGTTGAAAGAAATGGTATTTTATTATCTTCGAACTATATTGCACATCAAAATAAAATATTGTTGACAGGTTATCTATAGCTACGCAGTTCCACTTTGTGAAATCTCCATTTGTATTTTGATCGACATTAAATTGACATTTATTTATTTTGTCAAAAACTCAAAAACCTTTAAACTAAAAACTAATGAATCTTGAATCAAATACCACATTCACGTTTAACAATACAGCAGAAATTTTTACGTCTGTAGCGCAACATGTTTTCAATGCGTTAATTTATGGATTTCATGTATGTTAATTGTGAAATATAATGACATAAATGTACATTAGTTTGGTTTGTCGCTTACGGTCATCTTGTGCAAACTTGAGGCTAAACAGATGGTATTTAATTATTCCGAACAACAAATATCCATGCCACCGCCATTCGAAAAGCCTTCGGTACCAAATATTAGCCAGTTGGCCATCAGGGTCATATAGAACTGGAATACAAGATAAGCTAGAGAAACATTTTGTCCCATAGTACTAGCCAAACAGTCGTTTAAACCCCATTTTGTCATGAAATGATATTAACGTGTAACATTCGATGATCTACATACACAGAATAATTTTTATTTATTGCATCTGACAAAAGGAGTCCAAAAAACCTATTAAGTGAAAATTGCTATTTGTCACATCGCAAATTTTTGGTAAATATAATCTTTAAGTTTACATAGCATTATACACTGAAGTGACAAAAGTCATGGGATACCTCTCTTAATATCGTCTCGGCCCTCCTTTCGCTCGGCGAAGTGCAGCAACTCGACGTGGCATGGACTCGACAAGTCGTTGGAAGTCTTCTGCAGGAATATTGAGCCATGCTGTCTCGATAAACGTCCATAATTGTGAAAGCGTTGATGGTATTTTGGGCACGAACAGACCTCTCGATGATGTCCCATAAATGCTCGATGGGATTCATGTCGGGTGATCTAGGTGGCCAGATCATTCTATTGTCCAGAATGTTCTTTAAACCATCGCGAACAGTTGTGGCCCGGTGACACGGCGCATTGTCATCCATAAAAATCCCATCGTTGTTTGGGTACATGAAGTCCATGAATGGCTGCAAGTGATCTCCAAGTAGCTGAACATAAGCATTTCCAGTCAATGTTCGGTCCAGTCGCACCAGAGGACCAAGTCCATGCCATGAAAACAGCCCACACCATTACGGAACCACCACCAGCTTGAACAGTGCCTTGCTGACAGTTTGGGTCCATGGCTTAATGGGGTCTGCGCCACACTTGAACCCTACCATCAGCTCTTACCAACTGAAATCGTGACTCATCGGACCAGGCCACGGTTTTCCATTCATCTAGGGACCAACCGATATGCTCACGTGCCCACGAGTCGTTGCAAACGATGTCGTTCTGTCAGTAAAGGCACTCGAGTCGGTCTTCTGCTGGAATAGCCCAAGAAAGCCAAATTTCTCCGCACAGTTCTAACAGACAAGTCCCTTGTACGTCCCACATTGATTTCTGCGGTTATTTGACACAGTGTTGCTTGTCTGTTAGAATTTACGACTCTTTGCAGACGTCGCCGGTCTCGGTCGTTAAGTGCAGGCGGTCGACCACTGCGCTTGTCCATGGTGGGATGTTATGCCTGAAATTTCATACTCTCGGCACACTCTTGACACAGTGGATCTGGGAATGTTGAATTCCCTAACGATTTCGGAAACGGCATGACCCATGCGTCTAGCTCCAAAACATTCCGCGTTCAAAGTCTGTAATTCCCGTCGTGCGGTCATCATCACGTCAAAACCTCTTCACATGAATAACTTGAACAGAAATGAAAGCTCTGCGAAAGCACTGCGCATTTATACTTGTTCTACGCGATGCTACTGCCATCTGAAAATTTGCATATTGCTATCCCATGACTTTTGTCACTTAGTGTATACATATGTGTCCGGGTTTCAAATTCATGTAAACCCTTCTACAATACAAGATAAAAATATCAATAAGCCACAAAACAAATCTTTATATTCTCAATAATAGAGCCATCTACCAAAGGCAAACGTCTCAGGCAAAGATATCATCCTTAGATGTATTCAATCACTAATTAAAATTTTGGACCCTCAATTTCTGACCATGCTGTATAAATTCAGATGAAACTATATTTTTTCAATTTTGAAGGCAAATCCCATATTTTTGCAATGCTTGTAGAACATTCAGTGTTGTAATTTCAATATTATGTATTTTCAAAAGTTTTGGAATGTAGGTAGGTCGGTAGATGTTTAATGGCCCAAAGGCCAGGTTTGACCTGCAATGCCAAATAAATTGTTATAGTTTAATAATAAAAGCGATGAATATCTAAATTATAAATGTTTTAGTGGCCTTTGACGTGCTGGATTTGCTTTAAGAGACATTGAGAACAAAAAATGTCCAAAAAGCATCCAATGTGAAAAAAGTGTAAGACATGATGTGTTGCGCGGGACTTATGGTGTGCACATTGAAAACCGCTTCCGGTTTTTAATAATTACGCACATAGAAGGATTGTAAATATAGTCAAAAAACTTACATACTTTCTTTTTATTAAATTTAAAACTACAGAAAAATAAAGAATATAATTTGAGTGTTTTTAATTATTGTTTAAAAGCGTACCTACACTTTTTTCGAACTTTCTAGTGTTACCGTAAACCTAAAAGTGTCCCTCTTCTTGAAGCCATTATAGGTCTAGTATAGTCCGAGACGTAACAATATCTTTAAATTCTACCTAGATCTAGATCAGCGGCTTTTGATTTGCTAAATTTTCTTCACAAGACACCATTGAGAACACACTTTAAATTAGATGGGTGAGGTTTTTGACTATTTACCCACCAGTGTGGCGATTAATAATTAGTAAAATGATGACCCAGTAAATGTACAGTTAGAACGACTTTTGAATACCGCGGCAGAAATAAATCTTATCGCGCGAGAATAAATTTTATTAAAAACCTATTGTACTGTATTTTATTTTGTAATTACCCCAATCATAATCATCATAATCAGTAGCCAAAATACAAATTCTTTCACAGAGCGCTGGAATGATTAATTGTGCCGCCGATTACAACAATAGCATCTTCCTGAGCTGCAGTTATTTCAATGCTTTCACTAATAATCAAAAGAAATTAAATTTACATAGAAAATTCTAAACCCGTGGGTTATGTGCTATGCAATTCAAAGTATCATTTAAATGCATAATACAATACTTGAATTTCTGGAAGATACTTTAGACAGATTAATTTTATCAAACCAAAATTAAACGAAACGCATCTACTAAAGCGACATCAAAGATAATGAAACGCTGTCTTCAGTTCAATTAAATTCATTTACATCAGAAATGGCTGTAAATTATGTAATCCAAGGAAATGTATTGAGAAGATTCAAGCCGCATCCATTAAGCAGTTTCCCTATGTAAACAATGAAATGATAAATTTTGATGTGTTTACGAAGTTTCCTCTTACCGATCAAGATTATTCAGATCTCTTAAGAGCTCTGAAGATTCTTTATTTAAAGAATGAAAGGTATTTTCCTACTTAAAGAGTTGGTTTAAAATTTAGCAGCGGTTCTCGTAAATTGTATCCGTTTAATTCGCTTGCAACGATAAGATAAACATTAGAGTAATATTTCTGTAGCTTAATGTAGCATGCATAAAACTCATAAATTACAAAATATGGAAATGGGTTTATGAATTTGTGAGAAAGCGGTAATTATACCAAATAAGTATTGCTTTTTAATATTGAAAAAGTGAATAGCAATTTGCATACTTGAATTTATAATTTCTCGAACTAGTTCGTGAAATTATAAAGTCTAATCAAAGAAGAAAAGTTAATTTGAATTAATGACGTTAAATCGGATTAAAATAAAAGAATTTAAAAGTAACGAAGAAATATATTTCAAATTACCATATAATTATTAACGACATTTTAAAAAAAAAATTATGATTTTAAATTAAGTGATTCATTTTCTATCAAATCAAGAAAAAAATCTTACAAATATTTTATAAAAGCACTTCATTAATAGTTTCTTTTTTTTTTTGTAATAACGATGTAGTTATTTTTTATTCTTTCAAATATTCTTACTAATGCTTATATTTTTTTTGTTCGTAGTTTTTAAATATTTTAGTAAATTCACTGTTTTATTTTATTTTTTTTTATTTTTTTTTATTATATTATAATTTAAATCGATGTATTTACTTTTTAATGTTTAATTCATAATTGCGTCAAGTGGTCTTTTTCGTATTTCTGATTTAAAATTTTATTTTCGTATGATAACATTTAAAGTTGATAAATAGACGTTCTATTTATTTATTTATTTTAAATTTTTCTATGTTGGAATGAGATAAACAAATGTAGTTAAAATAGATATCAGACTAAGTTTTGCTTTGAAAATTTCCTAAATTGGAATTTTAAAATTTGGAAATGTTTTCTCAACAAAGTTTGTTAAAATTTTATTTTTACACTTATTTAATTTAACCTTCATAATGCCATCTGCGGCCATTCTGCTGCCATCTGCTAAACCATATTCTGCTTATCTTGTATAATAAAATATACAAGAGAAGAATTTTTTAATTAACCATCTATGGACCGAATGTTTTTCTTAAATATAGAAAAATGTGTGCAGTGGAAAATCGACAATTATAAATTATATATACGGATTTAAAATATTTATATACATAAAATATACACATACTAAACAATCTAAAGGAGAACTGACAAGTAAGTTTTTAGAAAAAAATGTCCATATCAGTCATTGCAAACATCTTCCTGCAACAACTCTTTTTATAAACGAAGAGAGTCGACTGTGGTTGTGGCAACGTGTGTCTGCATCGCATATCGATAGTCAGACTTTAGTTTGACAGTCAGACTTTCTCAGATATTCTTTTCTTTGATAGAGACTTTCATAACTTTGGGAGTTTTACATGTTTTCTCTCTTACGACATGCTAATAAGTATTAGTTTCTTCTAAAAGTCTTCCAAGAAGGTAATGCCCCGATTATTATCCATGGATAGCCTGCTCCTGTATGCACATAAGTGGGCAAAATCGGTAACTGATGCACAGCGAAAAAAATTCGTTGATTTCATTACATAAAATTTATACATGTTGTTTTTTTTTTTAGGAATTAAAACTTGAAATAGTCCTTTCTTTTCAACTCAACAAATAAAATATTTTGGGATGTATATTGTAACTGACAATACTACATCACATCTAAAAAAGCATATGATATGCTGAAATAAGTTCGTATATTATAGAAAAACACTTACGTGAATTTAAGAAATAAATTAAACATCTATTAAAACATTAAATTATACTGCTTGC
Organism: Caerostris extrusa; assembly: GCA_021605095.1. NCBI lineage: Eukaryota > Metazoa > Arthropoda > Arachnida > Araneae > Araneidae > Caerostris > Caerostris extrusa. The sequence goes on from BPLR01013556.1 coordinate 85,280, forward strand.
AGCTGTTTAAAAGCTAGTCAACTTTAAAAATAATTTCAATAGTTTTAAATATAATTTAGAAAAACAATATTATACTTAAATATAAATGCAAACTAATTTTCATTTTAAATCAAAGATCGGCTCAGTTCTCATTTAAAGAAAAAATATTATTCCGATATCTCTAGTAAAAGCAAATGATTAATTAAAAAATTTTTAATAAAAAAATTAATTAAAACACGTTAGAGATATTATTCTAACTAAGCTTTATAATTTATTACTTTAGATTTATTAATATTTTTTATGAAGTCAAATTAAGATAATTTTCGTTCCAATAAAATATAAAACTTAACTTTTAAAAAAAGAATACAATAAATATTTTTTAAAATCAGAAATCTAGTTAAATGCATAAAAATTGAATTAAAACAATTAAAAACTTAAGTAAACGAATTAAATTTTTCCTTATTAAGTTTGTTTTCCGAACTCTTGCACTTGATGTCGGCATTGTCCCATTTGCTCAAAAACAGTTATATAATTATTTTTTTAATTTGGAATCGCATCCTAAATTAACATTTTCAGCGTATTTCGTAAACTCTTCATAATAATTTCCAAGAAAACAAATATGTTTTATTTTATACAAAAGTTTATAAGTTATACAAATATGTAATCATATCTACAAAAAATGACATATACTAATCTGATCATACTGAGTCGAATGTGTTAAAAATCTCGGATTTCGTAATGGAAAAAGTTTGAGTTGTAGTTTAATTAACCAACTGCTTTGTATCATAAGGTAACCCTTACAACCATTGTCAACGATACAACTTACGTGAACATCTAATGATAAATACAAAAGTTATTAGTGAGGGGGTTTTTTTTTTTTTGGCCGACAGACAGTACACATGAAAATTTTAATTCGGAAAAATTATTCGACTGATTACGTTAAAACTAGAAGCATTGCTTATTTTATTTTACTGTTTTTAAATATTCTAATCCATTTACATAAAAATAACGTATGAAAAAAGTACTTACAGGAGAAGTATTCTTACGTTGTTGCTGCCTTGAAATATAAAGTGTTTAATCCACATATAATCGTAATAAAAAACGTATAAAAATTGTGTCTGTAGTCAATTCAAATATCAAAATTCAAAGTTCTTTTTCATTGTTGTTGTTGTAACTCGCAATTTCTATCTGTCAACTAAGTCACACAGTTTCTGTTACAGAAAACTCTGATCTGACACTTTATAGACTCGTATTTCAATATCTATTAATTAACTTCAGTTCAATTAACTAACGTCCTACTACAGCTTTTTTTTTTATATTGGTATCTCACAAGTAAGCGAAGTGAGTCAAAAACATTATTGCACTACTATTTCGGATTCTAATCCCATTAAAATTTTGATATTTTTTTTTCTTTCCAATTTAGCATAGTACAATTCTAACCTTGGCCAAAGTGACTTGGATAGAGCATCGGATATCCGAAACCGGTGAGAACTAAGAACCTAAAGAGAACCGAGTTTGAGGACCCGAAGATTGCTTGAATACTCTAGGTTTGATTTGGTTTGTCGCTCTACGGTCATCTTGTGCACTCTTTAGTCTAATTATACAAGGACCTATTGTTTAACGTGCATTCCGAACCACTCACTAACATCCATGCCACCGCCAGGATTCGAACTTGAAGCCTAAGTCTGTAGTACCAAAGGCCAGAGAGCTAGCCAATTAGCTAGAATATGCTAGTAATAATAGGTAAGGCTAGCAAACTCTAGATTTGCACTTGTAAATTCGTAGACTTTAAAGAATTTTCGGGACCCCAGGTTTCGGGTTCGAGTCCTGGCGATTCCATGGATATTTGTGATGGTTGAGTATGTTTTAAACAGTGGGTCCCCTGTCTAATATGATTTTATAGCGTTGGGCGCATGATTGACAATCCTTCCCCATAAAAGATAGCATCTCATGCCTGGAAATCTGCCAGTAGGTATACGGCCATGGCCCACAATGAGACTGTTGCGCCAAAGAAGAAGAAAAAAAGAAAAGAATTTGCTTTGAATCAAAGGAGGCTGATTTGGTTAAGTTTGTCGCTCTACGGTCATCTTTGTGCACACGAGGGCTAAATAGACCGGGACCTACAGTTTAAAGTGGATTCCGAACCACTACAAATATCCATGGCCCTCCGGGATTCGAACTCGCAACCTGTGGTACCGAACGCCAAACACTCGGCCATCAGGCCCCAAAAGAAGGCTGAGAATACCCCAGACAACATCCATTCTTTCAAAATTGCGTTGATAGACGTAATAGTCCGGCATAGTGATAGACAGTTATTCCCTGAGAAACGTAAAAGATTCTTTGGAATGCATTCTGTAACCGTTCTTGCAGCAAGCAGTTTTTCGTTAGTGCAAGTCATTCCAAAACAATAATATTCATAATCGCTTTTACTTTTTCGTGCAAAATATCTAATAAAAATTTTTGAAATATCCAAAAATTAATAAAGAAAAAAAGAAATTTTTTTTGTGATAGATTTTATCAAAATCTAAACAAAATTCTAAATATTAAATTCAAATTATTATTAAATATTCCATATTAAATTTTAAATAATATTAGATTTTCCAATAAAATTAATACGCTATCAGCAAAATCTAAAAATTTTTTTTTATTTTCCCACTGAATTGGATAGAAGCATCTCTGATAACTAAATTCCGGTCATTCTGTTTTTATTTCCATAAACCATTCAAACTCAGAATTTAAAGAAGCTTAGTAGTTAAGGTATTGAGATTCCGGGCCTCCAGATCTACAGGGTGATTATAATTACTTTCAAAATGTTAGTAATTAATTTCTTTTTAGTAATTAGTTCAGTTTCAAAATGCTGTATGCTTTGCACTCGTCGAGTTCAAAGATACTCAAAAGAAGGGGGAAACAATACGGCATCAAAAAAAAAAGTTTCTAAAGTGTATTAATAGATGGCGCTGTAAGCGGCATAAAGAAAGTGAATTTGGCTTCCAGTGATATTTTGAATCGAAAGGACAACGTATTTGGCATGAGTTGCACATTAAACGAACTGATTAGCCCTCGTGTGCACAAGATGATCGCAGAGAGACAAACCAAACCAAACCTCATTTAAAAAGGTCGAAAACTATCTGTGGAAATAACATATTGAGTTTTGAAAGTAAGAAGGCTTGTTTCGAAACCCGACAAATAAAGGTGAACTGAAACGCCAAGGACTATGCTAGAGATCACTCTGATATATCACTTGGTCGAATGGCACTAATGACATTAAAATTGCAAAGACTTGAGTGGATGCAAGGCTGTTTATTTTAGCTGTTAATTTTTTTTTTTAATAGCAGCTTTATGATAGTTGTTTTTAATAGATTTTAAACTTTTAAAAGAAACTTAAATTTAATCATTTAACAATTTTTAATTCAGTGCATATGCTGATATTTCAAATATATTCTTCTTCTTCATTGGCGGTCAGGTGGCCAATTATCCAGTGCTCTGGTCTCTGGTACCACAGGCTGCAGGTTCAAATGCTGGTGGTGGCATGAATGTTTGTGAGGGGCTTGGAATCCACGTTAAACTGTAGGTCCCGGTCCAGTTAGCCTAAAGTATACACAAAATGACCGACAAACCAAATCTTCTTCATTGGCGCAACAGCCCCAATGGTTTGCCGCCTTGGCTGCCTACTGGCAGGTTTCAAGGCAGGAGATGTTTCCTTTTACAGGCGTAGGGGATTGTCAGTCCTGCACCCAGCAGTCATATTAGAGCAGGATCTACGGCTTAAAGTGGATTCCAAACCACTGCAAACATCCATGGCACCACCAACGCTCGACCTGAAACCTGTGGCATCGAGCGCTAGACATTCAGTCATCAAGCCCTTCAAATATATTGAAATCGTCTAATTAATATATATTCAATCTAGCGCTATTATATGAAGCTGCAGTTTACATTTTTATTCAAAATATATAAAGGAAGATAATTAACTGATATAAAGTATGAAATAAATTACTTTTACCACAACAATTTGTACTCAGCAAAAAAATCAATATTCAAAATAGATCTATACTACTAACTATTTTTTATTTTACAAATCTGAAACCTTAACAAAAATTCCGGAAAATTTATTTTAAGTAACTTCAGTTCTTATTCATTTAAAATAAATTATTCATTTTTCCTGAAGGGGAAAATTTTAATAAATCGCCAAAGTTTTGATTGATTGGACAGAAAAAAAGTTTTAACGAATCAAGATTTTTATGCACAGAAAAATTAATTTTGTGTTATAAATATTATATTTACAATATTAGTCAGGGCTTAATATACTATAATTACATTTTACCTAATTGGCTTTAAGCATTTTATCCTCAAATTATGAGACTATAATTTATGTGATACTTTTCTTCAAAATGATAATTAAGAATTAAGATGATGAATAATCATCAAAATGATGATGGATTATTTTGATATTTCAATCCACATTTATCATGAAAGATTTTTTTTTAAACCTTGTTAATTACATTTCCATATTTTTTTTTTTTTTTTAATTTCATCAAGTTAATTTAAATTTCTATAATTCATTATATGTTTCAACTGCACATATATTTAATTAAAACATAAATCTAAGGAATGTTTATTACAAATTTTTTTTTCTTATTAGTAGTATAATCAACTGAAATTCATTAAATATGAAATTAATTCATGTTATACATTTAAATTCATATCAAGTTTTTAAATAACATTCCCTTTTTCACTGTATTTTATATATAAAACATAGAAAATTTAGGAATATAAAATTGCAATGAAAATTTTATTTTTTAAAATTAAAATTTTCGAAACTCGTGTATATCTTTTAGAGTACTACGTACATAAATCAATAACTTCCTAAATTTTTTTTAGTTATTACGAAAAAATGTAATGTATGTTATAGTTTCTTCATTCAAATAATTTCTTTATCCTATAAATACTTTGGGAAATAAATGGCTCGATAAATTTTACTGAATATTATTTATTATTATTGCCCGACTCGTGAGCATTAAGGCGTAGGTTCAATCCGCTGGCAACTTTGTTATAAACAGTGTTTCAAAAAAAACGAGGAGACTCGATGGCGTTTTGATGTTAAGTATCTTGCCTTATTAATCGGACTACCTGTTGGGAATTTTCCCGATTTTCTTCCATACGATTCGTAAATATGGGGTAGTTTCCCAAAAAGTGCTTCCGGGAGGAACTACCCTTCTTCTTCAGCGACATGGAGCTAAGTCAGACTTCTATCTACGTGGGCAAAATCACAACAGAAGCTCCCCCTCCTTTCCATCATACCATGAGCGACACGACGACAACTACAGCATAAATCTGTCGAATGTTTATTATAAAAATATTTTTCTTATTTGAAGTATATTCATCAAAAATTCATTAAACATGAAATATATTCATATTATTCATTTAAATTTCTATCAAGTTTAAAAATAACATTTTTGAAATAATGTAAAATTTTATTTATGTAACATTTATTTATTTTAAATAACATTTCAATGCTTTTTATATATAAAACATAGAAAATTAAGGAATATAAATTTGCAATAAAAATATTATATTTAAAATTATGGCTTTCGAAACTCATACATATCTTTTAAAGTACAACGTATATAAATTAGTAACTTCCTATTTTTCTAGCTCTGAGACAAAATGTAATGCATGTTATAATTTCTTTATTCTGTAAAATCTTTTGTGAAATAAATGGCTCATGAATATTATTTATCATCTCCTACAATTAATGATGTACAAAGAATTATATTGTAGAATTAATTTTTGAGGTAAATAAATCATTCATTTCAACAATATTATTTTTTGTTAGAACATTTTTATATTAATATTATTAAAGCATCATTTTGCGAATTCAAAATAAAGCTCGACCAAATGTTTGAAATATATAAGGCAGAAGTTCACTTCAAAACATTGAGAATACAATGAATTTTTTTAACTAATTGGATAAATGAAATGAATTTTAGTTATTTGAAGATGCAATTTATATTATTGTAACCATGCTATCTCTCACACACTCGGCTTCCTGATATCCAATTGGCTAGCGCTCTGGCCTTAAGTACCGCAGGCATATGTCCAAAACTTGGAGGTAGCATGGATGTTTGTGAGTTGTTCGGAATCCACATTATACTGTAGGTCACGGTTTAATTAGCCCAATTAGGTGTTCACAAAATGACTGTAGAGACAAACTAAACCAAACCCACACACTGGCATGAACACCTCCTATGGCGTTCAGGAGAAATGATCAGTCGATACTGAGACTCTCACCAAAGTGAAAGAACAGCTCAAAAATGTGCTCACACAGCAAACGGTTTTGTTGGTTTACAGCCATTCAACACCGAGAGGAAATTATTTACATTTATTACACACTCCAATATTTTACATTTTCTACATAATTCTACCTTTTTCAACATTATTTTACATTTTTCTACATTATTTCACATTTTACATTTTTCTACGTTATTTTACATTATTCTACATTATTTCTCATTTTTCTAAGTTATTTTACATAATTCTACATTATTTTATAGTTTCCTACATATTTCTACATAATTCTACATTTAGGAGTTCTATTACATTTTATATAATATGACTCTTCGCAACTTTGTATTTCTAAGTAAGTTACTTTTTCTTCGGGTTTTCATTATTAGTATTATTAATTTCCCGTCTCGACATTTATTTACCAATGTAACCATTATTTCCAAAAAAGAATTCATTTTCAGGAAATTATCAATAAATTTTAATGCTCTCTATAAAATGAGAAAATCACGCCTTCACTCAGCAAAAAAAAAGTGAGAGAGATTTATTTGCTCGAAGAAACAAATTTCGACCAAGTGTTTCACGCCACCTAAATCTCACTCGAAGACGGATATTCATGTTGTCACCGGAATATTGAAAGATCTCTATGCGAATACATACAGACTTCACTGCATACAACTCCATCTCATAGCATACTGCAGAGCAGGATAAAATGCCGAATCTTTTACTTCCATGCTGCCAACAAAGACACCCGTGATTGCACGAGTTGGATAATAACTGCATACAACGCCCTGCACAAAGGCAGGAATCTCAGCTGTCACATCAAAGGCGCCTCCACCAAGTCAGTGGCACATCCACCAGAGACAACGCGTGTCCTCTTCGGGTCCTGCTTCTTCCATTTAATTTTATTTCTCTATCATGCCGCGTTTTTCCTCGCGATATTTCGTTCGACAGAAAATCAATTTCGAAACCAAAAGGGGAAAAGATTTCATTCGAATTTTTATTTTTAAAAACGTGTTTGCTTTCTCTTGTGCTTCGAGTCTGTTTTTTCCCTTTAAACAGTGTGATGGTATGCGAGTGCTGTTGTAAATTTTTGTTTATATAGAAATAAAATGGCGATTTCAAGATTTAAAAAAAAGGGTTTATCGAAGTGTCTTTCAAAGGTTAAGTTTAGAATATCTTCAATTTTGATTTTTTTTTTAAATTTTACTGTGCAATTGTTGATTTAAAACAAAACGAGTTAATACGAGTGTATATTTTATAACGTCATGTTACACTAAAATTTAATTTACATTGTTTATCACAACACAATAAGAATGAAAATTTTATTTGTGTATTATATAAATACACATGAGCAATACACACTTCGTGACTTCTTAACTTGTTTGTGCATTAATAAAGTAATTCAATAGTTTCTAACATAAACATGCAATTGCCCCAATGACAATTGATGTTGTGCAGAATTTATTTATAAATTTTTGGGCTTTGCTTTATAAACAGCTGCCAAAAAAATCTATTCTTGAAAATTTTTAAGAATAATTATTCCTATGATTTCCGCTTTACAATATTTTTTTATTCTCATCATCATCATCAGTGGCGGGCCCGGTCCGACTGCCTACTGGCAGATTTCGAAATAGGAGATGCTTTTTTTTTTTACGGCCTAGGTTGTCATTCCTACGTCCAACGTCTATAGTCATATTAGAACAGGACATGCGGATTAAAGTAGATTCTAACCACTACAAACATCCATGGTACCGCAGGGATTCGAACTTAAAACCTGCGACACCATGATTAGAACTCTAGGTAATTTGCCATCTGACCGAAAGCAATTTTTAAAAAAAAGAAAATTACTGACAAGGCATTTTGAGAATAGTTAATATTATGCAAATTTAATCTTGAAATAAATAAATATTTTTATTATTCTTTAAATAATACATATATTAAAAAAGGTATAGTTATTTAAATCCATAATAAACTAATATTGTTTTTAAGGATTTACTTTTGATTCGAAAAAATCTCAAATATTTTTTAGAGAGAAATTCTACATTATTTTATATTTTTCTACATAATTCTACATTATTTTATATTTTTTACATAATTCTACATTATTTTACATTTGTTTTCCATAATTTTATATTATTTTTATATAATTTTATTTTATATTTCTGAGTACGTTTATTTTTCTTCTGGTTTTTTATTATTATTAATTTATTATGTAGACGTTTATTTACCAATGTACCTTTATTTCCAAAAAAATTCATTTTCACGGATTCATAAATAAATTTTAATGCTCGCTATAAAATGCAAAAAGCCCCTCCACCACCTCAACACGAAAAGTGAGAAAGATTTATTCGCTCGAAGAAACGAATCTCGAACAAGAGTTTCACGCCACCTCAATCTCAATTCAAGTTGTCACTGGAAAATCCAAAGCTCGCGATACGAATACATACAGACTTCACTGCATACAACGCCATCTCATATGCATACTGCACAACAGAATACAATGCGAATCCCTATATCCAGGCTGCCAACAAAGACACCCGTAACTGCATACAATAACTGCATACAATATCATAGTACAAAGGCAAGTCACATCAGGTACCGTCACATCAAACGCTTTCCCACCAAGTCAGTAGCACATCCACACAGAGACAACACGTGTCTTCTTCGAGTCCTGCTTCTTCCCTCTAATTTTATTTTTCTATCATGGGGCGATATTCCGTTTGACAGAGATCAATTTCGAAACCGAAGGGGGAAAAGATTTCATTTCGAATTTTTATTTTTTAAAGTTCCGAAATCTCGAATGTTCAGAGAAACATCTTCCTCTCTAGAATGGCGTTTTTTTTTTACGCTCAGTTCGAATGACGTTCGGCAGAGGTATTCTGTAGGAGCGACATTTTTTTGTCCTCATACGGTGTTATTCTTCTTTTCCATTTCGAAGCTGAAACGGTCGGTTTCAAATTCCAATAGATCGAGCTATTCCTTAAACGAAAAACATTTTTTTCTTTCTTGTGCTACTTGAGTCTATTTTTCCCTTTAAAACAGTGTGATGGTATGCGAGTGCGGTTGTAAATTTCTGTTTTATAGAAATAAAATTAAGATTTCAGGATTTAAAAAAAAAAAAAATTTTTATGGAAGTATCATTAAAAAGTCAAGTTTAGAATATTTTCCGGTTTTCATTTTTTTACTGTTCCGTTATTGATTTAAAATACAGATTCTAGTGTATTTTTTTTTTGTAATGCCAGGCTCAAGTGAAACTTGACTTAGATTGTTTATCAGAATACATTAAGATTGAAATTTTAATTGGTGTATTATACAATACACAATACAAACTTCGAAGAAAACTTCTTAGATTTTTTTTCCAATTTTTTTTTTTTTTTATTTTACTGTTCAATTGTTGATTAAAAACTGATATACGAGTTTATTTTTTATGATGCAAGGCTCAAGTAAAACTTAAATTAGATTGGTCATCAGAATACATTAAGTATTAAAAATTTATTTGGCTATTATTTTTTGTTCTAATGCAGCTGGCAAACACTTAGGCGGTTGGCGGATGTCTTGAAATCAGCGTTGCATCGACGTTGCTCACTTAGCACTACCCAGAAGATGCATGTAGCTTAAAGATAAGCTACGGTCGCGGAGTAACAATACACCCACAACGCTCTTACTGTCCTGTTAAACCGGAACCTACGGCTTAAAGGGGATTTCGAACCACTACAAAGATTCATGGCCCCGCCAAGACTCGAACACGAAACCTGTGATATAGAGCGCCAGAGCGCTCGGCCATTTAGGCCCATTTGTCTATTATATAAATACACATATGCACAATACACACTTCGAGACTTCTTAACTTAGTAATAAAATAATTCTATAATTTTTTAACTTGGGCATCCAATTGTACCAATGCCCTTTGATGTTCTCCGAGATTTATTTATAAAAGTTTTGAATTTGTTTTAGACTACTGACAAAAATCTATTGTTAACGATATTAAGTCCTATGTTGTTGTTCTTATAGTCTTATCCCCTCATGAAAGGAGGGAAGACAGGGGCAGCTTCTTTTGTGATGGAGCGTCCGTAGGTAGAAGACTGACTTGGGCATTTTAATACATTTATGTTTCGTATGGGAGAAAATACGGAAAAATTCCCATCAGGTAGTCGGACTAACTAGGCAAGATGCTGAATATAACAAACGTCATATAGACTCCTCGTTTTTCGAAACAGTGTCTATAACAAAGACGCTAGTGAACAGTTTTACGAAGTCTACATTCTTTTACATTTTTCTACATGATTTTAAATTTTTCTACATTATTTTACTTGCTACATTCTGCATTAAGTAATTCTTTTACATTTTATACAATATGTGTATTCGTAAATTTGCGTTTCTAAGTACGTTTATTTTTCTTCGGCTTTTTTTATTATTATTATTAATAATAATTTCCATATCTGCATTTATTTACCAATGAAACTATTATTTCCAAAAAAGAATTTATTTTCATAGATCTCTAAATAAATTTTAATGCTCTCTATAAAATCTAAAACCACTCCACCATCTCAACATAAAAAGTGAGTAAGATTTATTTACTTGAAGAATAGAATCTCGAACAAGAGATTCACGTCACTAAATCTCACTCGAAGATGGATATTCGAGTTGTCACTGGAAAATTCAAACCTCGCGATATGAATACATACAAACTTAACTGCATCTTCAACACCATCTTATATGCATACTGCAGAACAGAATAGAATGCCGAATCCCTACTTCCAGGCTGCCAACAAAAACACCCGTGATTGCACGAGTTGGAGAATAACTGCATACAACATCATGGTACAAAATCAGGAATCCTTACCAGTCACATCAAACGCGCTTCCACCAAGTCAGTGTCGCATCCACACAGAGACAACGCGTATCCTCTTCGAGTCCCGCTTCTTCTATTTAGTTTTATTTTTCTATCATGGCGCGTTTTTCCTCGCGATATTTCGATTGACCAGAAATCAATTTCGAACCGAAAAGAGAAAAAGATTTCATTTCGAATTTTTTTTGAAAGTTCTGAACCTCCAAAAGTTCAGAGAAGCATCTTCCTCTCTAGAAGGGCGTTCTTTTTTTACGCTCAGTTCGAATGACGTTCGGCAAAGATATTCTGTACGAACGCCATTTTTTTTCCTCATACGATGTTATTCTTCTTTTCCACTTCGAAGCTGAAACGGTCGGTTTCAAATTCCAATAGATCGAGCTATTTCTTAAACGAAAAACATTTTTCTTTTCTTGTGCTTCGAGTCTGTTTTTCCCTTTAAACAGTGTCATGGTATGCGAGTGCGGTTGTAAATTTCTGTTTATAGAAATAAAATGGCGATTTCGGGATTTTTATAAAAGGTTTATCGAAGTATCTTTAAAAAGTTAAATTTAGAATATTTTCAATTTTGATTTTGTTTTTACTGTTCCGTTGTCGATTTAAAACAGAGATACGAGTGTATTTTTTATAATGCCATGCTCAAGTAAAACCTGACTTAGATTGTTCATTAGAATACATTAAGAATGAAAATTTTATTTGTGGATTATACAAATACACATGCACAATACATATTTCACGACTTCTTAACTTGCTAGTGCAGTAATAAAATGATTCAATATTTTTTTATCTTAGACATACAATTGTACCAATGCCATTTTGATATTTAAAAATTTACTTATAAAACTCTTGGCTTTGTTCTACAGACTGCTAGAAAAAAAAATCTATTTTTAAAAATCTTTAACGATAATTATTTCTATGATTCGCTCTAACAATATTTTAGTTATTCTAGGAAGGAAAAATTATTGCATTATAAAATCTATTTTGAAAAAATAGGTTTTACTTATAGTGATAGAATAAATGTGTCTGGGGATTACATGTGAGTATGTGCGCGAGGTGTACTCAGAGATGTAGAACTATTGATACATTACAGTATCAATAGTTCTAGATGGTTAGATGTTAACTTGTTATTTGCAAACAAGAAAGGATATTATCGAAACAAGATATGGTGTTACATGTTAATATGTTAACTGTAGACAAGAAAGAATGCTATCAAAAGAATATATGATGTTAGATATTAATATGTTAACTGTAAACAAAAAAGGTTGTATCAAAATATGATGTTAGTATGTTTATTGTAAACAAGTAAGGATGTTATCTAACGATATGATGTTAGATATTAACATAGTTTTCATAAAAAAAAGATGTTGTCAAAACATGATGCTAGATATTAATATATCAGCTGTAAACAAGATAGAATGTTAGAGGTTAACATGTTTTCCGTAAACAAAAAAGGCTGTTATCAAAACAAGATGTTAATATGTTAACTGTAAACTGTTATATGTTAACTGTAAACAAGAAAGGATGTTATCTAGCCATACAAAAAATAGCAACTAATAGGGAGTAATAAAAACAAGTTAATCAATAAAGGTTGTTATAGGAATAGGAAAGACAAGTTAGAGTTGTTAATTATTTATTCAAAACTATCTTGGGCAATTAAAATTGTTTAAATAAAGGAAATTTTAAATTAATTACAAAAATTGATATTAAACACAAAGAAAAATTTACTAATAAGAATTATAACACATTCAATAATTTATTTCTTTTTTTACAAGTAAAATGATTTCTGTATTTTTGAAAACAACGTTATTTGCTATAATTTATTTTCTAAAAGAAAAAGCGTCACAAACAATCAATTTAATTGATACGTCTTAAAATATCAGAAATGACAATTTTAGCCTGCGCCATTTGCAACCGTTTGTTTCCAAGTTCAACTCGCTAAGAAATAAACAATAAGAATGTTTCTTTTGCTAAAACTCAAATCATGTCGCCATTCTTTCTCTTTCTTTGCTTTTGCATTTAAGTATTGTTTGAGAAGTATTTCCGGGGTTTTTCATTTTTGTATGCGTTATTGAGTTTTATTTTCTTCTTTTTCTCCTTTTGAAATAACATTTTGCATGCGCTGTTATCAAAAGAGATTTTCATATTTGAATTGGAAAAGTCATTTTTATTTTTATTTGCTCCTAGAACTTCGTTTTACTGACGGTGTGCAAGAAGGGATAAATATTATTGTTTGTTCGAACTTAAAAACAAAACATCAGAAAGTATTTAAATCAAAGAAATAAAAGTATTCAATTTTTAAGTATGTCATTTGGGTATTAAAGCTTCAGGAAGCAAATAAAGTGTGTTTTTTAATTTAAAATTCAATAATATTTTTTAATTAGTAACAAACCCTTACTTTTGACTCAATAGTAATGCTCATTGAGATAAATATTCCTATTAAAATTAAGATAAATATTCTATATTAAAATTAATTTTTTTATATTCCTATTTTTTAATATTCTAAAGATTAAACATTCCTATTAAGATTAAGATAAATATTTGTATTAATATTAAAGTAAAAATTCGTACTCACTGGAAATGTACTGTTACAGCTTTCTTTCAAAATCAAGGCGAATTGCAGTGTCGATGGCGATTATGGCAGTGTCTGAGTAATTCCCATTTACTATTTAAATATCTGACTCGTACTCTTTGGTAACGCATATGTTGAGCGCATCTGTTGAGACATTAGATGGCAATGGTTTTTATCGATGACGTTTAATCCGCTGGCTGGTTTACGCCAAAGGGAGACTTATGTCGGAAGGACACTATTTCAAATAAAGAGAAGATCATCGATGGCAATCGCTTTTATCGATGGCGTTTGTGATGCTCAAGATCATTTTGCCTCTTTAGTCGGACTAAGAATTCTTTTGTTTTGACAAATTCACAAATTTGTGTTTCTAAGTACGATTCTTTTATATCTCAAAATTCTACATTTTATATAATATGTGTATTCTTAAATTCGTATTTCTAAGTACGTTTATCTTTCTTCGGTTTTTATTATTATTATTATTGTTATTAATTTCCTCCATCCCCATTTATTTACCACTGTAACGATCCAAAAACGAGTTCATTTTCAGGGATCCCTAAATAAATCTTAATGCTCATTATAAAAAAAAACACTATTCCACCAGTCTTCAAGAAAAAGGGAGAAAGATTTATTTGATCGAAGAAAGGAATATCGAACAAGAGTTTCACGCCACCTAAATCTCACTCGTAGAGGGATATTCAAGTTGTCACTAGAAAATTCAAAGATCGCCATACGAATACATACAGACTTCACTGCATATAACACCATCTTGTATGCATACTGCAGAACAAAAAAGATGCCGAATCTCTACTTCCAGGCTGCCAACAAAGACACCCGTGATTGCACGAGTTGGATAATAACTGCGTACAAATCTGTAATCTGCGCCTGCACAAATCTCAGCTGTCACATCAAAGGCGCCTCCACCAAAGTCAGTGGCACATCCACCATAGAGACAACGCGTGTCCTCTTCAAGTCCTGCTTCTTCTATTTAATTTTATTTCTCTATCATGGCGCGATATTTTTTCAGAAATCACGAAACCGATTTTTTAAAGTTCTGAACCTCAAAAGTTCAGCGAAGCATCTTCTTCTCTAGAATGGCGTTCGTTCTTTTTTTTGTGCTTAATTCGAATGACTTTCGGCAGAGGTATTTTGTGCGAACGCCATTTTTTTTTTCCTCATACGGTGTTATTCTTCTTTTCCTTTTCGAAGCAGAAACGGTCGGTTTCAAATTCCAATAGATCGAGCTATTTCTTAAACAAGAAACATTTTTCTTTCTTCTGCTTCGAGCCTGTTTTCCCTTTAAACAGTGTGATGGTATGCGAGTGCGGTTGTAAATATCTGTTTATAGAAATAAAATTGCGATTTCTGGATTTAAAAAAAAAGTTTATCGGAGTATCTTTAAAAAGTTAAGTTTAGAATAATTGCAAATTTTGATTATTTTACTGTTCTGTTTTTGATTTAAAACTGAAATATGTGTTTTTTTTATAATGACTTCAAGTAAAACCTGTTTTAGATTATTTATCAGAACACATTCATCATCATCATCAGTGGCTCAAAAGCCCCAGGATGGTTGGTTGTCTGCTACTAACAGATTTTGAAACAAGAGATGTTTTTCTTTTTGCGGGGTAGAGTTGTCGACCTAGAATTGGGTAGGAAAATGGTAGGTTTGTCTACATAAGTCATATTAGATCATCACTTAATGTGGATGCCGAACAACTACAAACATCCATGGTACAGGTGGGACTCGAACCGAAACTTGTGCCACCGTACACCAGAGCGCTTGTCACTTGGTCATCCAGCTCTTTATTCTACATAATTCTGCATTTTTCTAGATAATTCTACATTCTGATGTTTTCTACATTTTCTACATTTTCTTCTATTTTCTACATTATTCTACTATTTTCTACATTATTCTACTATTTTCAGCATTGTTCTACATTATTTTACATAATTCTACATTTAGGAATTCTTTTATAGTTTGAAATTCTACGTTTCATATATATTATTCGCAAATTTGTGTTTCTAAGTACGTTTATTATTTTTTTTATTAAGTTCCGTATCGACATTTACACTCAAGAGGCAAAACATTATGACCACCTGTCAATAACGAGTTGGCCCACCTTTGGCGAGCAACACAGCTTCAACCCGCCTTGGCATATATGCCACAAGTCCTTGATAGATGGCCGGAGACAGATTGTACCAGATGTTTTCGCAAATCCGAGATATTGCGAATTGGTGGTCTTTGAAGTCTGAGCTACCGTCCCAGGACATCCCAAATGTGTTCTATCGGATTGAGTTTCCGGTGAGTTAGGCGGCCAGGACATTAACTGGAATTCCGCATCATGTTCCCGAACCACTCCGACACAATTTTAGTCTTGTGACATTGGGGCGTTGTCCTGTTGGAACATTCCATTTCCAGCTGGAAAAACAGAGGCCATAGGGTGCAGAGGCCATATAAGGGTGAATGATGTTCAGATACCCTGTAGCATTCATGGTCTGCTCTACCACAAGCACGGGTCCCAGAGACGCCCAAGAGAACGTCCCCCAAAGCATAATACCGCCACCACCGGCCTGTGTATGACCTACTGTACATTCAGGGAGCAACTGTTCGCCTGGAAGACGGCGTATCCTGACACAGCCATCGGCGTGATGAATGGCAAACCGTGATTCATCTGACCAAGCAAATCTCTCCCACTAATCCATGGACCAATCCCGATGTTCCCGGGCCCAGCGCAGGCGCAGTTGGCGATGACGCTTGGTCAGCAAAGGCACACGAGTGGGACGTTTGCTGCGTAGCCCCATATCCAACAGTGTCAGCTGAACAGTGTGCTCCGATACTATTCTACTTGGCCCTGCATTGTATTGGGCTGTCAGCTGAGCCACTGTCTGGCTCCGGTTTTGCTTCACCATGCGAGTCAGTCTCCGACGACATTTTTCTTTGATACCGTGTGGACATCCAACACCATGTCGTCTACTGCTGGTTTCACCGTCATTCATCCACTTTGCATAAGTACTAACAACTGTAGATCGCGAACAACCCACGAGTCGTGCAGTTTCGGAAATACTTGTTCAGAGCCTTCGAGCCATTACAATCTATCCTCTATCAAAGTCGCTTAGATCCGCAGCCTTTCCCATCACACACAGAAGTAAGTGAAAGAATGATTCTTCAGACTTTCCAGCAGCAGTTAAATACCACTTCCACCTGATCACGTGACTTCCACGTCATCCAGGCGAGTTCATTGCCAAATGTAGGGGTGGTCATAATGTTTTGGCTCTTGAGTGTATTTACCAATGTAACTGTTATTTCCAAAAAAGTATTCATTTTCAGAGATCCATAAATAAGTTGTAATGCCCTCTATAAAACCTATAACCACTCCTCCACTCAGCAAGAAAAGTGAGGAAGAATTATTTGCTCGAAGAAACGAATCTCGAACAAGACTTTCACGCCACTTCGATCTCATTCGAATGGATATTCAAGGTCCCACTGGAAAATTCAAAGATCTCTATGTGAATACATACAGACTTCACTGCATACAACACCATCTTATATATGCATACAGCAGAACAGAACAGAATGTCGAATCTTTACTTCCGGACTGCCAACAAAGACACCCGTGATTGCACGAGTTGGATAACAACTGCATACAACGCCCTGTACAAAGGCAGCAATCTCACCAGTCACATCAAACGCTTCTTCCACCAAGTCAGTGGCACATCTACGCAGAGACAACGCGTGTCCTCTTTGAGTCCTGCTTCTTCTATTTAATTTTATTTTTCTATCATGGCGCGTTTTTCCTCGCGATATTTCGTTTGACAGAAATCAATTTCGAAACCATAGGGGGAAAGATTTCATTTCGAAATTTTATTTTTTTAAAGTTCTGAACCTTCCAATGCTCAGAGAAGCATCTTCCTCTCTGGAATGCCGTTCTTTTTTTTTTTTATGCTTAGTTCGAATGACATTCGGTAGATGTATTCTGTACGAACGCCATTTTTTTTTTTTATACGGTGTTATTTTTCTTTTCCATTTCGAGTTTGAAAAGGTCGTTTCAAATTCCGTTATATCGAGCTATTTCTTAAACGAAAAACATTTTTCTTTCTCTTGTGCTTCGAGTCTGTTTTTCCTTTAAGCATTGTGATGGTATGCGAGTGCCGGTTGTAAATTTTTGTTTATAGAAATAAAATTGCGATTTCGGGATTTAAAAAGAAAATGTTTATCGATGCATCTCTAAGAAGTTAAGTTTAGAATATTTTCAAGTTCTGATTTTTTTATTGTTATGTTGTCTATTTAAAACAGAGATACAAGTGTATTTTTTTATGTTGACAGCCTCAAATGAAAATTAGTTTAGATTGTTTTTCAGAATATAATAAAAATTCATTTGTTTATACTATAAATACACATGCACAATACATACTTTCAACCTTCCGAACTCGCTTGTGCAGTAATAAAATATATCAATAATTTTTTTATTTATACGTACAAGTGTACCAAATGCCATCTGACTTATTTATAAAAGTTTTGGATTTTTTTAGAAATTACTGACAAAATTGGCTGACTATTCGTAACGATAATAAGTCCTATGTTGTTGTTGTTGTTGTAGTATCCGTCATGGAAGGAAGGAAGACAAGGGCAGCTTCTGTTGTGGTGGAGCACGCTTAGATACAAGTCTGACTTGGGCGTTTTTACACATTTGGTGTCATAAGGGAGGAAATCCTGAAAAATACCCACCAGGTAGTGGGATTAACAAGGTAAGATGCTGAACATCCCAAGCGCCATCAATTCTCCTCGTTTTTTGAAACAATATCTGCAACAAAGCTGCTAGTGGATTGAACCTTCGCTCTCATGCTCGCCGCCGGCGCATGCTCCCTCTGAGCCATGAGTCGGGCAATTAACTATTCCTATGATTCACTCTTAACAATATTTTTATTATTCTAGGAGGGAAAATTATTCTATTATTAAATCCATTATAAAAAGGGATTTTATAAGGAATAGTTATTTATAGTGATACAATAAATGCGTCGAGGGTATATGTGTGCGAATATGTACTTATAGACATTGAGCTATTGATACTAGACTGTTATGGGTAGACGTAGAGCAAGAGATCACTACTGAATAGCCCTAAAACTATAAAAATATTTATAAAGATTTTCCAAAGATTCAACGGAAGCAATTTGTAGAAATTTCAAATTATCTTCCTTATTAAAACAGTGGAAATTTAATTGATTTTCTTCGAATGGTCAACTTAAAATGGTAGAAGTGAAATCTTTCTTCACAGCTATTAGATAAAGAAAGAAGTTCGTTTTCCAATGACATTTGTATCAAATCCTTGCCGGAGTTCATTGACTTGATATAAATTTGCTGCATTTGTAAAAAGACACAACATCAAAAAATATCGAACATTTGTGAGCTAAAAATGAGATTCATATTTAGTAGAAAGGATAAAAACTTTAAACTAATAATAAGAGCAATCTGATTAACTTAAATTTTCATGCAAAATCAAACTCCATTGTGAAATGTAGTCTACATAATTCTACATATTCTATATTATTTTACATTTTTTCTACATCATTTTCATTATTTTACATTTTTTCTACATTATTTCATTATTCTTAATTCTACGTTATTCTTGTTTTACATAATTCTACATTTACGAATTCTTTTGCATTTTACAATTTTACATTTTATATAACATGAGTATTAGCAAATTTGTGTTTTTAAGAACCTTTATTTTCATCGGACCTTTATATTATTAATTATTTCCCTATCGACATTTATCTACCAATGTAACTATAACTTCCAAAAAAGAAATCATTTTCAGGAATTCATGCATAAATTTTAATGCTCTCTATAAAATGTAAAAAACACTCCACCCCTCAGCAAGAAGAACTGACAGAGATTTATTTTCTCGAAGAAACGAATCTCGAACAAGAGTTTCACGCCAACTGAATCTCACTCGAAGATGGATATTCAAGTTGTCATTGGAAAATTCAAAGCTCGCGATACGAATACATACAAACTTCACTGCATAGGACACTTTCTCATACTTATGCATACTGCAGAATAGAATAGAATGCTGAATCTTTACTTCCAGGCTGCTAACAAAGACATCCGTGATTGCACGAGTTGGACAATAACAGCATACTACGCCCTGCACAAAGGCAGGAATCTCAAACACTTCTTCCACCAAGTCAGTGGCACATCCACGCAGAGACAAGGCGTGTCCTCTTTGGGTCCTTCGTCCATTTAATTTTATTTTT
Source organism: Caerostris extrusa (assembly GCA_021605095.1). Lineage (NCBI taxonomy): Eukaryota > Metazoa > Arthropoda > Arachnida > Araneae > Araneidae > Caerostris > Caerostris extrusa. The sequence goes on from BPLR01013556.1 coordinate 105,208, forward strand.
CTATCATGACGCTTTTTTTCCTCGCGATATTTCGTCTGACAGAAATCAATTTCGAAACCGGAAGGGGAAAAGATTTCATTTCGAATTTTTATTTTTATTTAAAGTTCTGAACCTTCGAATGTTCAGAGAAGCATCTTCCTCTCTGGAATGGCGTTCTTTCTTTTTTTTATGCCTAGTTTGAATGACGTTCGGCAGAGGTATTCTGTACGAACGGCCATTTTTTTTTTTTTTTTTTACTCATATGGTGTTATTCTTCTTTTCCATTTTGAAGCAGAAACGGTCGGTTTCAAATTCCAAAATATTGTGCCATTTCTTAAACGAAAAACATTTTTCTTTCTTGTGCGTCGAGTCTGTTTTTCCCTTTAAATAGTGTGATGGTATGCGGGTGCGGTTGTAAATAAAATGACGATTTCGGGATTTAAAAAAAAAAACGTTTATCGAAGTGTCTTTAAAAAGAAGTTTAGAATATTGTCAAATTTTGATTTTTTTTTTTTACGGAGATACGTGTGTATTTTTATAATGCCAGGCTCAAGTAAAGCTTGATTTTGATTGTTTATGAGAACACATTAAGTATTAAAAATTTATTTGTGTATTATATAAATACGAATGCACATTACACACTTCGCGACTTGTTATTGCAATAATAAAATAATTCAATAATTTTTAACTTAGGCATACAATTCAAACAAATGTCATTTGCCGTTGTCCAGGATTTATTTATAAGAGTTTTGGCTCTATTTTACAGACTGCTAACAAAACAAATATATTTTTCTAAAAATTTTTAAAGTTAATAATTTCTATGTTTCTGTGGTTGTTGTCGAAGCTCTCATGGAAGGTGGGAAGCGAGGGGCAGCTTCTTGCGATGAAGCACCCGTAGATAGAAGTCTGATTTGGATCCATGTCGATGAAAAATGAGGGCAGTGCCTTCCTGGACATCTTTTAAGTGGAACAACATGTATGTGCATATCGCATGGGGAAAACGCGTAAAACCTTCACCAAATAGTCCGACTCACGAAGCAGGAGGCTAATATCACAAACGCCATAGTGTCTCCCTTTTTTAAAACAGTGTCTACAACAAAGCCGCCAGTGGATTCAAAATCCGTCCTAAAGCTAACTAGCGTCGTGCGTTGCCACTGAACCACGAGTAGGGCCTATGAATAATAAGAGTTTTCAATGAAATCTGTCTGTCAGTTTTCAAGTTTCTTATCAATATTATCTTCTAATTCATTCGTATTTGGTATGGTTGGTCCTTTTGTGCACACTTCAGGCAAATTAGACCGAGACCTACAATTTAAAGAGGATTCCGTACCTCTAACAAATTTCCATGGCACCTCCGGGATTCGAACCAAAACCCAATGCTCTGGCCAAATGGTCATCAGTCTGCAAGTAATTGGTAAAGTAAGAAAGTTACTAGTTAAGTTTTTTAACAAAAGTTGCCATTTCTCAAAGGTGAATTATAATTTCAAATTGAGAATGTAATTTTTAAAATTAAGTATTAGTTAGATTAATTGGAATTTCATTTTTTTTCTACAATTTACACAAATTTATTCTTGAAATAAATAAATCGATAAAATATTTTTATAATTCTTTAAATAATGCGCGTATTAAAAAGGTATATGTATTTTAATCCATAATTAAATAAGATTGAATTTAGCGCTTTACTTTTTACACAAAAAAATTTCAAAAATTTAACTTTAGAGAGAAATTCAACGAAACATTCTACATATTTCTAAGTAATTAATCTACATTATTTTACATATTTCTACAAAGATTTACATTAATCTACAATATTTTACGTTTTTCTACATTAATCTACGTAATTTTACATTTTACTCCATAATTCTACATTATTTTACATTTTTCTACAATTTTAGGAATTCGTTTACATTTTAAAATTCTATATTTTATATAATATGAATTGAATATTCGAAAATTTCTGTTTCTAAGAAGAATTTCTGTTTCTAATTTTTTTTCCAGGTTTCTATTATTATTATTAATTTCCCGTATCGACATTAATTTACCAACGAAAGTTTTATTTCCAAAAAAAGAATTCATTTTCAAGTATCCATAAATAAATGCTCTTTTAATACACCTCAGCAAGAAAAAGTGAAGAAGATTTATTTGCTCGAAGAATCGAATCTCGAACAAGAATTTCACGCCACCTAAATCTCATTCGAAGATGGATGTTCAAGCTGTCACTGGAAAATTCGAAAGCTCTCGGCACGAATACATAGAGACTTCACTGCATACAACACCAACTCATATGCATATTGCAGAACAGTATAAGATGCCGAATCTCTACTTCCAGGCTGCCAAAAAAGACACCCGTCATTGCACGAGTTGGACAATAACTGCATACAACGACCTGCACAACCGGCAAGATTCTCACCTGTCACATCAAACGCGCTTCCACCAAGTCAGTGGCACATCCACACAGAGACAACGCGTGTCCTCTTCGAGTGCCGCTTCTTCTATTTAATTTTATTTTTCTACCGTAGCGCGTTTTTCCTCGCGATATTTCGTTTGACAGAAATCAATTTCGAACCGAAGGGGGAAAAGATTTCATTTCGAATTTTATTTTTCTTAAAGTTCTGAACCTCCCCATGTTCAGAGAAGCGTCTTCCTGTCTAGGATGGCGTTCTTTTTCATGATTAGTTCGAATGACGTTCGGCAGAGGTATTCTGTACGAACGCCATTTTTATCTCATACGGTGTTATTCTTCTTTTTCCATTTCGAAGCAGAAACGCACGGTTTCAAATTCCAATAGATTTGGCCATTTCTTAAACGAAAAACATTTTTCTTTCTTGTGCTTCGAGCCTGTGATGGTATGCGAGTGCGGTTGTAAAATTCAGTTTATTGATATAAAATTGCGATGTCAGGATTTAAATAAGGGTTTATCGAAGTGTTTTGAAAAGTTAAGTTTAGAATATTTCAAGTTTTGATTTTTTTTTTTTTTTTTTTTTTTACTTTTTTCATTGTTGATTTAAAACTGAGATACGAGTGTATTTTTGTGTGACGCAAAGTTCAGGTTAAACTTTATTTAAATTGTTTATCACAAGATATTATGAATGAAAACTTTATTTGTGTATTTATATAAATACACATGTACAATACACACTTGTACTACAATACACAGTACAATACACAGTACTACAATACACAGTACTACAATACACACTTGTAGACTTCTTAACTTGTTTCTTCAGTAATAAAATAATTCATTAATTTTTAGTTTAGGTATACAATTGTACCCAATGCCATTTGATGTTCTTCAAGATTTATTTATAAAAGTCTTGCTTTGTTTTACAGACTACTGACAAAAAAAAAAAAATATATTGTTAACGGTAATATGTCCAATGTTGTAGTCGTATCCCTCGTGGAAGAAGGGAAGACAGGGACAGTTTCTGTTGTGTTTTAGCACCTGTAGGTAGAAGTCTGACTTGGGCATTTTGACACATTTGCGTATGAGAGAAAATCCGGAAATTCCCAGCAGGTAGTCGGACTAACTAGGCAAAATGCTGAAAATCACAAACGACATATAGTATCCTCGTTTTTTCAAACAGTGTCTATAACAAAGCCGCCTAGTGAACATTTATAGGAATTCTACATTATTTTACATTTTTCTACATTATTTTACATTTTTTTCATAATTTTACCCAATTCTACATTTAGGAATAATTTTACATTTTAAAAATCTGTGTTTTATACAACATGAGTATTCGCAAATTTGTGTTTTTAACTTCGTTTAGTTTCCTCCGGTTTTTAATAATTATTAATTTCCCGTATCGCCACTGATTTACTAATGTAACTATTATTTAAAAAAGGAATAATTTTTAGCGATGCATAAATTAAATTTTAACACTTTAAATGTAAAAAAACCCTCAATAAAAAAAAGTGAGAAACATTTATTTGCTCGAAGAAACGAATCTCGAAGAAGAGTTTCACGCCACCTACATCTCACTCGAAGATGGATATTCAAGTTGTCACTGGAAAATTCGAAAGCTCGCGATACGAATACATACAGACTTCACTGCATACAACAATACCATCTTACATGCATACTGCAGAACAGAATAGAATGCCGAATCTCTACTTCCATAGGCTGCCAACAAAGACACCCGTGATTGCACGAGCCGGATAATAACTGCATACAGCGCCTGCACAAAGGCGAGAATCTCATCCGTCACATCAAACGCGCTTCTACCAAGACAGTGGCACATCCACGCAGAGACAAGGCGTGTCCTCTTTGAGTCCCGCTTCCATTTAACTCTATTTTTTCTATCATGGGCGTTTTTCCTCGCGATATTTCGTTTGACAGAAATCAATTTCGGAACCGAAGAGGGAAACGATTTCATTTCGAATTTTTCATTTTTTTTTTGAAGTTCTGAACCTCAAATGCTCAGAGAAGCATCTTCCTCTCCAGAATGGCGTTCTTCCAAAGGTATTCTGTATTTTTTTTTTTGCTTCTCATACGGTGTTATTCTTCTTTTCCATTTCGAAGCTGAAACGGTCGGTTTCAAATTCAATAGATCGAGCTATTTCTTAAACGAAAAACATTTTTATTTCTCTTGTGCTTCGAGTCTGTTTTTCCTATAAACAATGTGACGGTATGCAAGTGCGGTTGTAAATGAATGAAAGTTTAAAGGTGAAGGAAAATTTAAATTAATTACTAAAAATTTAGATTAAAGACAAAGAAATGAAAAACTTACTAACAAGAATTAGAACTCGTTCAATAATTTATTTCTCTTTTTTTCAATCAAATGTTTTGTATATTTCTAAATACAACATTATTTACTATAATTTATTTCCTAAAGGAAAAGCGTCACAAACAGTCAATTCAATTGATACGTCTTAAAATACAAGAAATGACAGTTTAGAATGCGCCATTTGCACACCGTTTGTTTCCAAGTTGAACTCGCTACGAAATAAATAATAAGATTGTTTCTTTTGCGAAAACTCAAATCAAGTCGCCATCTTTTCTCTTTCTTTGCTTTCGCATTTAAGTATTGTTTGAGAGGTATTTCCGATGTTTTTCATTTTTGCATGCTTTATTGAATCTTATTTTCTTCTTTTTCTTCCTTTGAAATAACATTTTGCATGCGTTGTTATCAAAAGGGATTTTCATATTTGAATTGGAAAAGTCATTTTTATTTTTATTTGCGCCGTATAATTTCGTTTTACCGGCGGTTTGCAAAAAGGGATAAATATTCTAGTTTGTTTGAATTTCAAACAAAACATCAGAAAGTATCTGAATCAAAGAAATAAAAGTATTCGATTTTTAACTATGTCATTTGGTTATTAAAGCTACAGGAAGCAATAAAAACATGTTTTTTAATTAAAATTGAATAATATTTTTTAAATTAGTAGTAAACACTAACTTTTAGCTCAATAGTAATGCTCGTAATTAGCAACATTCATATCTGCTGCTGATGTTGCATCATGCCAATCATTTCAAGATATAGTGATGTTGTATCATGCCAATTGGCCATCAAAGCAGATCATTTATATTTTTACAAACAATAAAATTATGTACATGTTTCATTTAGGATTGATTGCGCCAGTTGCCAAACAGAAGTTTTTTTAAATAATCGGCCGCAAAACCAAATATTTATTTTAGCTTGTTTATTTAAAAAAAATATTAACAAAGCAACGTAATTTTTTTCATTAGATATAGGCTCTGTTTAGCGGTAACACTATCTCATTCCTCGATTCACAACAGAAAGTAAAATAGAGATAAAACAAAGGAAAAGACGTAATCAAAACACCTCATATTTTAGGTTGGAATAATGTTGTTATTTAATAAGGATGTTATCGAAACAAGATATGACGTTAGATGATAACATATTTTCCTTTAAACGAAAAACACTGTTATCAAAACATGATGTTGCATGCTATTATGTTAATTGTAAACAGGATGTTATTGAAACTAGATATGGTATTAGATGTTAACGTGTTCGCGTAACCAAAAAAAAAAAGATGTTATCAAAATAAGATATGATATTAGATGTTAACTATAAACAAGGAATGATGTCAACGAAGCAATCTAATTTGCTAAACATAAATAAAAAGATATAACAGTCAATAGGGGACAATCAAGACAAGTTAAGCAAAGAAGGATGTTATAGAAATTGGAAAGACTAGTTAAATTTGTCAATTCTGATTTATTTAAAACTATTCTGGACATTAAAATTACAATTTAAATAAAGGTAATTTTAAATAAATTACTAAAAATTAATATTAAAAACAAAGAAATGAAAATTTTACTAACAAGAATTAGAACTCATTCAATAATTTATTTCTCCTTTTTCAAAGAAAAATGCTTTCTGTGCTTCCGAAAACAACATTATTTATTCTAATTTATTTCAAAAAGAAAAGGCATCACAAACAGTCAATTCAATTGATACGTCTTAAAATACAAGAAATGACATTTTTAGCAATGCGCCCTTTGCACACCGTTTGTTTCCAAGCTGAACTCGCTACGAAATGAACAATAAGAATGTTTCTTTTGCTAAAACTCAAATCATGTCGACATTCTTTTCTCTCTTTGCTTTTGCATTTAAGTATTGTTTGAGAAGTATTTCCGGTGTTTTTCATTTTTGCATGCTTTATTGAGTTTTATTTTCTTGTTTTTCTCCCTTTGAAATAACATTTTGCATGCGTTGTTATCAAAAGAGATTTTCATATTTGAATTGGAAAAGTCATTTTTATTTTTCTTTGCGCCCTAGAACTTCGTTTTATTGTTGTCGGTATGCGATAAAGGGATAAATATTCTTGTTTGTTTGAATTTAAAAACAAAATATCAGAAAGTATCTAAACGAAAGAAATAAAAGTATTCGATTTTTAAGTGTGTCATTGGATTATTAAAGCTTCAGGAAACAAATAAAAGTGTGTTTTTAAATTTAATAATAATTTTTAAATTAGTAGCTAACACTAATTTTAGCTTAATAGTAATGCAAACAACGAGCAAGATTAAGGTAAACATTTGTCTCCGCTTGTGATGTTGTATTGTAGCAGCTTTCCTTCAAAAACAAGGCGAATCGATGACGAATATGGAAGCTTGTGTGAGTAACTCCCCTTAACTTTAAATGACCGATTCGTGGCTCAGTGGCAACACTCGCTGCTGATGAGCATTAAAAAGGAGGTTCGATTCGCTGGCGGCTTTGTTGTAGATGTTCAAAGAGCAGAGCACTTGTCCCTTGGCCATCAGATCCCATTTCTATGTTTTGATAGTAACAAGATATATTCCGACATATACAACATATCTCCCTCGTTGGTTTGTTACCTTTCTGGTTCAAGAATATTAAAAAAAGCTTTTAAATATTCGAGAAAGTACTTTTGAATGGTTTTTTTTTTTTCCAGATTGGAAATTACAAATTTTACTGTAAATTAGTAAATTCACATTAATAGTCATTTTTTTTGTGGTACATTTGCATTTGCACTAAAAATTGTAATCCAATAACAACTATAAATATTATTTACAAAATATTTAAAGAGTCTGAATTAATACACAAATTTAGTTTCAGTACTTTACCGGCAGAAAGAGTTTTATTTCAGGGCAATGTTTTGTTCAATGCCACACAATTTTCACATAGACATGCCATGTATATAATTTATTAACTCTTATTAAACATTTCTTAGTATTTGCTGAATTTACCTTTACTTTAAGTATTTCCTGAATTTAAAGAATTTCTTCTAATCGTCTTATTATAAATTTGGCATAAGTTTTAGCAATATCTACGCCTATTTTGTTCTAAACTTCATGCATTACAGATTTCTACTGCTTCTTAGAAGTGATTCTGCTCAAATATATTCTATTTTTGTTCAATTCTAGTGACTAAAATTTAATTGGTTCGGTTTGTCGCTCTACGGTAATTTTTTCCGCACTTTTGGCTAACTAGATCAGGTTCTACAGTTTAACGAGGATTCCGAACCACTTACAAACCATCTCTGCCATTTCCAGGATTCGAACCTGAAAGCCTGGGGAACCAAAGGCCAGAGTTCTAGCCAATTGTCCATTAGGCCGCCTAGTGACTAAGGAAACATTTTAATGACTTATTTATAATTGTTGTTGTTCTAAGGCAGCTAGCAATATAGAGACAGTTAATATTTGTGCCGTAAGCAATATTTTATACCGTAAAGTGGATTCCTAACCACTACAAACATCCATGGCACCTCCGGGACTCGAATCCGCAATCTGTTTCACAGAGCGCTAGACACTCGGCCATCAGGCCCTTCTTCATGAGTGTAAAAGCAACCAAAATCGAATATTCAATATCTCAGTATGATTAGGATTGTTATTCTAATGAAAATTCAAATATCTTTGTAGACCAAAGTTCAATATTCATGCTGCTATAACTAGGCTGCCATCAATCTTTTCAATTTATCTACTCCAGGAAAGGAAAGCACAGTCATACTTCCAACCATATCACCAACCACTTCATCTCCATATTAACGAATTGAATAAGTTCTCTTTTTTAAGTCTTCGATTTTGTCCAAATCATTATGTAACCGAATACAATATAGTATTTGCCTTCATTAAGAAATGTAACCCTACAAAAACATCTTTTCATATTTCTGGCAAATGAGATTCGAAGGTTTCGATATTTTACACTAATAAAGAATTTCTTCTGCAGCCGATAATTTTAACTGAGCGTTGATTTTTCGAAAGATGATTTACTTCTTTCCATAAGATAGCTTCATTAGTATACCAATATTGATTTACTGGTTACCAAACTATGCTTATTATGACGTTTTAAGATAGAACACTAACTGTTTGATTTTTTAATAAAATAACCTTTTCATAAGTAAAATTGAATAATTAATTTCATAATTTTGAACGATGATATCCTTGCTTGCTGTAATCAGGAAAATATTCTCGTTATATTGTAAATAAACTCATAAAAACAATAAATATTCTAAACAGGTGATTTTATTCAATACGGCAACTCATGTTTGAAAAAGCTTCTTACTTAAGATAAACAATTAATAAAAGAACACAAATTTAATACTAGCATCAAATGAATGAAAAAACTTTTGAAAGATTAATTTAGGCTAAAAAATAAACTTTTTTTGAATTTTTGCGAAATTAAAAAATATTTTAATCATTAACCTATATTTTATTAACTGATGTAACCGTTCTTCCTCCTACACACTGCAAGAGTGCCCTATGTAGTTCAGGAGAAATAATCAGTGGGCCTCGAGACTCACACCCGAGAGGAAGTACAGCGCAACCTGGGGTACCACTAAGAAATGTTTTGTCTATAGTCCCTTACTTCGAGAGGAAATATATTTAGTACAACCCTATGTATTAGTTAGCCTACAGACTCTCAAACGGAGAGGAAGTATATTACACATATCTTGAGCGTACCTGGGTATCTTTATTTTTGGCTTAGATGTGAAATCCTTCCACGAATCTATAATTATATCTCTTTAAATGTGTTAAGTATTGTACGTGCGTGGTGTTTATACATGCGTAAATTAAGCTGTGCGTTTTCAAACCTGTGTCTCAAGTCTCAACCCAACCACAGCTGATTGACACTTGAGATACAGGTCTATAATCCAGTTATAATTAGATATATAAGTTATAATCCAGTTATAGTTAGTTATATAATTAGTTATAATCCAGTTATAGTTAAGTTATAACACAATCAGTTATCATCCAGTTATAGTTAGTTATAGAATCAGATATAATCCAGCTATACGTTATAATATAATCAGTTGTAATCCAGTTATATTTAATTATAATATAATCAGTTATAATCCATACTTGCTCTAACCCACAACACTATACTATAATAATTTAATGGGCTTTCCATGTTCATTTTAATTGAAATTTTTAATTATTTCCATTTTTTTTTGTTTTCAAAAACTTCTGTGTGACACTATATTTTTAAAATCAAAGGAGATTTAAACTAGATAAACGTTAGTATTTGTGTACAAAATTAATTTCGATTCTTCAATAATCAAGAGATAACAATTGAAATAAATTTTCAAAATGTAAATGTAGAATTCAAATAAAAACACAGTGTAAAATTCTAAAGATATACATTCTTTTAAAAGTATTCAGGCCATTTGGAAAGTAAATAAACAATATATACTTATTTTTAGTAAAATGTCTTTGAAAAAAAAATTTTTAAGGATGTTGAAATAAAACTAATTTATATCTTTCATTGAGCTAAAATAGCTAAAATAATAATAATAAAAATAATCCATCAGAACATTCAGTAAATTCTTAGAAGAATAGTTCCACTTCGATTAATTTACAAAATATTCTGTCCAATCTTCTGCGAAAATAATGAAGAAAAAGCAAAGAAACTTTTGATTGTTTTTATTCCAATACAAAAATTAGAGGAAAACAATTTAAACGGGAAATATTTCCTTTTTCTTTCCTCGCATTCCTTTTAAAAGAATAATCTTTACAAATACAAGAGAAATAAGCATTTTTTCATTAAAGCGTCATACGCCTAATTGGATCATCAATTATGACCCATTGTTTACTTAATTTTCGAACCAAATCGAAATTAAATTTTTGTTCTTTATTAATTAATGTTTGTGTGTCGATGTGTTCATGTTCATTCTTTCGAAGCAATGGAAAAAAATGGCGCTAAGAAAACTCAATAGAAGAAGCTCAGATTGCTGCAATTAATTCACAAAGCTATAATTTTTCGAATTCGGAACTAAATTGTTATGGTAATGAGAAAAATATTTTCCTGGGCTGCTGTTTATTATCATTTAATTAAGGTAATCACTTTAATTATTCTATAGTTTGTTGTACGAATTGCTAAAAAAATAGCGTAGTTTTTCTGATGATAATTAATAGCATTGTTCTTTTTGTGTTAGAATAAACATTTTTATTTAGATAATTATAGAAAAAATATTTCGCTTGATCGCATCAAGAAAGAATCATCAAAATTCTTTCACTTTGAAATGTTAATTGATGTATTTATGTAATATTCAATTTCAGACGATTTTTTCAGATTCGATTAATTTATTTATGTAATTTTAATTATTTATTGATTAATCGATGTAATTATGTATTTAATTTATATAATATTGAATTTATAATTGTATTTAGGTAATGAATTTATGTAATTTTTAATTTCAAACGATTTTTTCAGATTCAATGAATTTATTTATGTAATATTTAATTTCAGACGATTTTTTCAAATTCGATTTGATTTATTTATTGATTAATATGAATTTATACGATTTTTAACTTTAGTAATTTTTCAAATTTGTGTAATATTTATTTATTGATAAATTTTTAATTATAATTATTTATTAATTAATCGATGAATTTATGTAATATTTAATTTCCGACGATTTTTTTCAAATTCTTAAAAAAACTTGATGTAAATGTAATTTGTTTTGACATAAAAAGGATAAAACAAAAGATAACCAAACGATAAAACAAACATTGAAATAAAAACGATATTTACTATGTCTGTATTTCAAAATAAAATAGTTAAATCAAAATTTTAAACTGGACGAAATTATATTCCGGACTTCCATTCAAAATCTAATTACTTTAATTGTAAATTTTTCAAAAGATATAAACAAATATTCTCAAATATTACTTACACAGAGAAATATATGCTACGTAATAAATTTTAAATTCATTAAATGTTAGATAAAATTGTTCCTGAAAATTAATACTTGAAGATTTAATGACAAAATATTTTTACGCATAAAACAAAGAATTCAATTATTAATTTGAATTATTCAAATATTTATTAATTCAATAAATAATTGAATTATTATATAACTATTAATAAAATATTAATTATTATTATTCAAATATTATTATGCTATGTAACGACATTGCTTTGTAATTATTGTAACGTTCGACTATCAGGAATATACGAAATAATAAACTTTAAACCTTCTCTATAATGGTATAATAACAATTATATAAGATAAATTATGTTCATTTAAAAAAATAAATAATGGTATACGACATGTGTAGCCGTTGAATGTACGCAATCCAGTCACATTAATGTGACCACCTGTACAAAAAAGAATAACCACCTTTGGCAGAGCTGGGGCTGCGAGATGTGCAGTCAATCAGGTTTCTGAAGGTGTTCACTGGGAGGTTGAGTCATGCCGAACTCCAGTGCCGTGGCCAGCTGCGCTGTTAAGCGGTTAAGGATCTATGGCGCGAACAACCCGATCGAACTGTGGTCATACAGATTCTCGATTGGGTTTAAATCCGGTGAATTTGCTGGCCAGAGGAGTACGGTAAACTCATCCTGGTGTTCTTAGAACCACGCACATAATCCGAGCTGTATGAAACCTCGTCATTGTCCTGCTGGTAAGATGCCATCATTCTGAGGAAAATAGTTCGCATGTAGGGGTGGACATGGTTCACAGGACAGATGCGTACTTTGCTGATTCATCGTGCCTTCCACAATGATAAGTGCACCCTGTGAATGCCAGGAAAACATTCCCAAACCATAATGCTCCCTCCGCCAGCTTTCCTTCCAAAAATTGTTGCAGGGTGTTTGCTTTCAGACGTTTCACGCCGTATACGCCAACGTCCGTCTGTCCGATGGAGCAAAAAACGTGATTCATCGAAAAAGCCACCTGAAGCCACTCTGTGGACGTTCACTTTCGGTACTTCTTGAAATGTAGCTTTCGTCGCCGATGTCAAGTCAGCTTTAGGTGCAAAACCAGGCGTCTTCTGTCGATGCGCAGCAACATTTTCCTGAACCGTTGTTGAGTAGCCCCTGGTTCAACTGGGCGGTCAGTTGCTCAACAGTTGCACGTCTATTCGCCTTCGTTCGCGTCTGTCATCTATAGCCCGGGGTGCCCCACATTATGCCACGTCGCTGATTTTTGGATGAGGCAACATTTTGCCATTCACGGTATACTTTTACCACAAGGCACGGAACAGGTCACAAATTAGCCGTTTCGAAATGCTTCCACCCTTGGCCCGAAAGCCAATAATCATGTTTGGACGTTGGATAAATCGCTACATTTCTACATTACGCTAACGATTGAAATGATGCCCTAGGGACATCCTTTATATACACTCCACGTTTTGCTGCCACCTGCCTTTTTAATTGGTCATTTCGTTGACTTCGAAAGTAGGTGATGGTCACATAAATGTGACTAAACATGTATGGCATTTGTTTTTTGTACCTCTACCACGATAGCAGCCTGAGAACTAGTCACTCGTCCATCAGGCCCTAAGATATAGCAATATTACTAAGTTAACAAAATAATATACAATTTGACATTAAAATGAACTAACGCTAATTTTTAAAAATATTGTTGTTCCAATGCAGCTGACAATACCCAGTCACTGACTTTAGTTAATCTTTGAGGCCATAATCAAAGGCTACACCGCTGTTAATGTTTTTTTTTTTTACCACTCCATGGGGCACAATGTATCTTGCTACGGACGGTGAGTAAAACTGATCCATTAAAACGCTGTAATTTTGTCAAATAGACTGAAAAGTTTGGTTTTTCAAAAATTTAAAAACTATCGAATAAGACATCCATGGAATCGCCGGTTTTTGAAAACCCGTTTTTAAACTTTAAATGCCGTGAAATGTAGCGTTAGCCAGTGGTCATCAGGCTCCTGTTATTAAAAATGTATAAAATAGTGACAAACAGATTGTTTAAAATTCAAAATTTATCTCACAACTTTTGACAAATTACTTTAATTTTTTTAAACATTTTTCAGCTAATTTAAATTTAGCTAAGCTATTCTGCTAATTTAAGTTTTAATTTAGTTTGCTTAGTTCCTTATTTATTTATTACTAAAATTATAAAAATAATAAGAAAAAGGCCGTAAAATAAGTTTCAGAAAATTGAAAAAACATATAAACAAGGAAAAAATAAACAAACATAAAAAAAAGAAACAATCAACAGCAACATGCACTTAACAATTAGTCCCTTTTTTGCCTAGAAAGAAACTCCTTTAATCCCCAAGAAAGTCTTCTTTGCCTTAAACATTCTTGCTTAAATTGCTTTTAACCTTAAATGCATAAATTGGTGTGAAGCGCTTATGACGAATAAAGCGCACTGCGAACAGCTACTAGGGTATAAAGACTTGAAAAGGAAGTTCTAAAAGCCACTAAGCTGTTGTAAAACCACCATTACGGAGGCCTTTATTACGAGGGAAAAAATAAAAAGCAAACTACGACCTCAGAAAATTAGATAATGCAAAAAGACTCAATAAGTAGTCTATTTTTTAATATATATATCATAATGAATTTTATTTGGAGCTTTACTTTAAAGTGTGTTTTAAGTTATTTTCTCCATAATATTGTACATTATCACTGGAAGTGTAGCGTATTATCTGTGAGAAGCAATTATTTTTGCTCAACTGTTTATTCTAAGACAAAATTTAGAACTATATACTTAAAACCAGATATATTAAATATTAGTAGTCTGAAAACAAACATTTATGATATTTTGAAATATAATGTTAAACTTTTTGTAATTTAAATATTGACTGCTTCTATTTATTATTTCTGCTTACATATTTTAACAATTTGTATATAAAAATGTATTTCAATTTATTTTATTATAGGCTTATAATGCTAAAAATGATATAACACAATACTTCGAAGTACACGAAGCTTCAATTTTGTTTTGTTGTGCGGTGGAACTTGTGCTTACTTTTAATTCTGAAATGCTCACTGATAGCGTTGAGAGAACATTTAAAGATAATTGCTCTGTATTGCATGAATGATAGCATTACTATAAGCAGTTATTCTATTAACATTGGTAACAAAATTCGTGACCTGTTAATTTGCGTAAACAAGAGAATGGATTGCACTTGAACATTATTGCGATTGCATATGTAGAACATGAATTCAACTACATGCATTTGCAATTTCAGGGTGTTTTAATTCATTAAAATATCAAGAAATCCAGATATATATCGACTTTGAATCATCCCTATATCAGTAATTAAGAATTAAAATGATGACCTGATGGCAGATGGACTAGCGCTCTGGCACTCGGTGCCACAGGTTTCGCGTTGGAGTTCCGGCGGTGCCATGGATGTTTGTAGTGATTTGGAATCCATTTTAAACCGTAGGACCCATATGACAGTTGGGCGCATGGCTGGCAGCCTTACCCCGTAAAAAGTTAGCGTGACGGAGGCAAGTTAGACTTCTACCTACTGGTGCTTCAACAGGACAGAAGCTGCCCCACCCCTTTCTCTCCTTCCATGAGACCACACGGTTTCTTGACTGGATCTTGATGTTGCAGTCTACCAAGTGGGATAAGAATCAACAATAACAGAATTAAAAGAAAACAAGATAACTTCAAAAATGTTTTTTAATTCCAGAATGAAGAAAAAAATCATAGGAAAATTTTGCATGAACTACCTTAGATAACTGGACTTCTAAACATTGGAAAAATGTTAAGATCGTATTTATAATTGTTATATTTGCGCGTGTGGCATTGAATTATATTTACACGTGTAGCATGTGTTAATATTTAGTTAAGCAAAATTGGCAACTTTATTGTTGTTCTAAGAAAAATACAAATGGCTGTTGTTGAGTTTTAACTTACGAGTGTAATTGTGTTGTAATTTACTTTATTGTGGCGAATCTGGGATTCCAGTAAATAAGTGTTATTTGCAATTCGAAAGCATAAGATTATCGAAAGCATAAACTTTATTTTGAAAGAGAGAGATAACGTAAAACTTTATGACTGTTAGTGACTTTCGTTTTTACTTTAAAATAATCGTTTTAACATACGTGATAAAACGCATTTATTACTTGATCGCTAAATTTTTAAACTAAGCGAAATTTTATTTTTAAATTTCTTTTATGTCAAAAAATAGTGCTTTATCGCCAAATTTTATCAATAAAAAATTTTATTCCTAAAATTGTTTTTTTGCCTAAATGTTATTGCTTTTAACGCCAAATTTTAACTCTATTATACCCAAAAATTTATGTCTAAATTGTCTTTGCGTCAAATGTTATAGTATTATCGCCAAAACTTTACCACTATTACGGCAACATTTTAATGATTTGCTTTTTTAAGCCAAATTTTATCGCTTTAAATCCAAATTGTTATGTGAAATTTTGTTTTTAACTCACAAAAATGTATCATTTTAACAACTATAATAATCATTATTAGGATAAATTGCGTAATACGCCAAGTTTTTTTCAATTTTATCAAAAAAATATTTCGTGTTGTTTACAATGCCGTATTCGAATGATAAAATAATATTAATAAACAAGAGGAAGAAAACAAGAGCAACATAACATATCACATAAAATTTAATAAGTTTTAGCGACGTTTTTCTTCCATGAACTAACATTCTAAAATTAAAAGTTACATTTATTTGATCGCGCGAATTCAAATAACGATTGCCACAAAACTTAACTATAACAACAGCATTAAAAATAATTATTTGATAATAAAATATAAGTTATTAATAAAGTAAGAAATGGTTTTTGTAGTTTGTTTCGTATTTGCATAAATGGCAACATCATAATAATTGTTTATATTCTGTATCAATTTCAAACATACTTTATAAAAACAATCTGTGAATATTTAATAATTTATCGGAATAATTATTTTAAAATATAAATATTTCTGTTTTTATTTACTATAAATAAAAATTCTGCAAATAACAATCAAAAATCACGATAAACTAGTCATTCTATTCTTCAAAAAAGATGTTACGAATTCATCTAATTACATTATTGTAACCCTAAACAAATTGACTGAACATTGGCGAAATATTTCGGGTTGCAAGATTGGCGACTTCCTCAGGGGATCAGTATTCTAGATTTTAAACAAATTTTCTATTAGAGTAAATACATCACATATTTAATATATGATATACAAGTGTTTATCAATAATGTATTGTAGGTAAATTGGAAAAGTACTTTTTAGAAATATACCCTATTAATTACATGAGTATAACAGTGGTAATTGTAATATTTTAATTTATTTATTATTAACAATATAAAAATAGTTGAAATTAAATTAAAATGCAGATTTCCTAATTTTAATTTTAAGTTTAAATTAAAAAAGAATGTTAACTTTCAATTGATTTCACAAAGACAGAAAATGCAAATTAAATTATTAATATCGGGAGAAGCCTTTTTGATAATCAATTGGTTTGATATTTTTTATTCCAAGTTTTTTTTAGAAATTCAAATTAACATATTTAAAAATAGGAACAACTCACTTGTGATGTAATTTGGCTGATATTCAATCAATTATGATTTGATAATAACATTTCTAATTATATTTTAAAGTTGAAACGCATTTATTTTAAAACTAAAAAAAAACGATGCTTACTGATGAAGATCTACAGTAACACTGGTTTTTGTCATTGTTTCACGTATTGTTCAAAATTGAGAATTCGTTGTTTAAGTTTATTCTATTTAATATTATTTCCAACAATACAATTCCTTAATTATTTCAATATCTAGTTTGTTAGAAACTGTATTGTTTGCATAAGGACACTATTTGTACAGTTAAAATAATGTTAAAAGAATCGTATAATTACTGTATAAAAAATAGAAATTATTTTTATTGAAATACTTATTATCTATTTTAATAAACTAGATTTTTTCTACATAAAAATTTGAGCACTTAGCATAATATAAAACATTTTCGGTATTAATTTTAAAAATAGTAACATTTTCAAAACTACATTTCGTTCTATTAGCCATGTTCGGTCATAATACAATATCATCACACAATATGAAAATATCATAACAATCATAATAAATATTATATAACATTAATAAATTTAAAAGGCTAATAAATGAAAAAAACAACTGTTAAAGATGCAAAAATACTTTATACAAATTTGTGAAAAGAGAAATAAAAATCTGTGTACTGTGTAGAGTAGAAGACATCATCTGAAAATACTTAAACAATATTTACAAATGTTTTTGAAATATAAAACATATTCAGCTTGAGTGATACAAAATTAATAAAAAATATGTCTATTTGCTTGACAGAAAAAAAAAAAAATTATTTTACTATTTAAGAAGATAGAAAGACCAAAAAGGGATCAAATAAAGCTGAATTTACATCCATATTGTACCAGAGCACTCAGTACCACTGCCAATTTTGGATTTCTTTGAGTCGGTTTGTAAGAGCTTTACAGTATGTATTCTAACGCACTGAGTACAATCTTTTCATTCAAGTCAAACGTATTGTCTTAAGAGATTTTCTCTTGGTTTCTTCGTGTTCAGATCACTTGTCACGTCAAATATGCAACAGATTAAGTGTTACCCAGTGAGCTTGGTACACTGAAAATATTGTGCCTCGCCAATTTCGTAAGAACACTCAGTGGATGGCACCAGAGAAATTCGCATATTTATTATGATTCTCTCCAGTATAAATAGTAGTTTTCAATTCGGCTTTGCTTATTGAGTTCTGAACCCGAGTCTCCTAGTTTTCCAATTGGTCAGGGTGTAATAAATAAAATAAGTAAAAAATATTAATTGGTGTTAATGAAAATTAATGTAAAGTTTTTTTTTAAGTATATCCAAAGAGAATGCTGATATTAAATAAAATTGTATCTTTTTATAATACTTTTTTGAATACGATACAATTGTAAATGCCGTAAAAATAAATATGAACAACAAGAAAAGCAATTTATTCTTAGTACCTTACCATAACATTCCAGTTAAGATGCGTATTTTGTTTTTAAAAGCAATCATACATTTTGATTGCATACTGTTTCATATTATTTTAAATGGTAATATATTTTAAATGTATTGTAAATAAAATACGCTCTGCAGAAATGATTTTCCTGGATAAATTTTAATTAATCTATAAATTATTATATAAAATATTTAATTAAATGTTAATTATATTTTTAATAAAAATTTATATAAGGAACTCGATTTATATTTCATAGCTTAGAGAGTAACATAAGAGGAAATAACAGTAATAAGAATAATACCATTTGAATTATTTCGCCTTAACATAAAAGAAACAAATTGAAATGGCCTTTCACCTTAAGATAAAGTATGAGGTTTTCGATTACTTCTTTTCCTTTGTTTTATCTCTATTTCTTTTTCTGTTGAGAATCCAGGAAGGAGATAGTGTTACCACTGAAAAGAACCTGTATCTAATGAAAACAACTGTTTGTTTGTCAATATATATTTTTAAATAAATAAGTCAACATAAATATTTGTTTTTGCTGCTGATCATTTAAAGAAACTTCTGTTCTTGACAATAAGCGCGATTAATCAGAAATAAAACTTAATTTTATGGTTTGTTAAAAAGAAAATAGATCTGCTTTGTGTGATAAAATTTTAATTTTTTGATAATAGATTATGTCTGTATAAATATGATGTCTGGCTCGAGGCTCAGTGGTAACATGCGCTCTGCTGAGCATTAGGGCTGATGATTAATCCGCTGTCGGGTTGATTGTAAACATGATTTCAAAAGGGAGGAGATTATCGATGGTGATTGATTTTATCAATGGCATTTATGATGCTCAGCTTCTTCCCTCGTGAGTCGGACTACTTAGGAGGAGTTTTCTGAATTTTCCACCAATAGATACGACAATGGCGGACTTTATCGTATGCCTCCCCAGGGGGCGGGACGAGTTAATTTTCGCTAATTTCTAAAAGTCCTCTCGGAAGGCACTGCCCTCCTTGAGCGTTCACGGAGTCAAGTCAGACTTCTACCTACGAATGCTCCATCACAACAGAAGCTGCGCCCCCCTTCACACATTCCATGAGACCATAAGGGTTCTTGGTCTAGATGGTGCTGTGTCTATCAAGTGGGATGAGAAAAAAAAACAGTTTAAATGCCTAGAAAATTTTTTCTCCTATACAATAATGCTGATGCAGAATTGTTACCCTTGTCTCGATGCAATAAGACCTTTTTACCTGCTCGCGGTACATTACCGGAAACGCAAGATCTCTAATGTTAAAACACATAATTCTAAATATTCTACATTATGTCACATATTTCAATATAATTCTACATTTAGGACTTATTTTTTATATTTTAAAATTATACATTTTATATAATATCTGTATTCGCAAATTCGTATTCTAAATACGTTTTTTTTTTTTTTCGGGTTTTTTTTTAATATTATTATTATTATTATTCAATTCATTTAGCAATGTAACCATTATTATCAAAAAATAATTCATTTTCAGGGATCCATAAATAAATTTTAACGTTCTCTATAAAATGAAAAAACCACTCCACCCATCAATAAGAAAAATGAGAGGAGATTTATTTGCTCGAAGAAACGAATCACCAACAAGAGTTTCCCGCCACCTCAATCTCACTCGAAGATGGATATTCAAGTTGTCACTGGAAAATTCAAAGCTCGCGATGAGAATATATACAAACTTCACTGCATACAACGCCATCTCATATGCATACTGCAGAACAGACAAGAATGCCGAATCTCTACTTCTAGGCTGCCAACAAAGACATTCGCGATTGCACGAGTTGGATAATAACTGCATACAACGCCCTGCACTAAGGCGAGAATCTCACCTGTCACATCAAAGGCGCCTCCACCAAGTCAGTGGCACATCCACGCAGAGACATCGCTTGTCCTCTTTGGGTCCTGCTTCTTCTATTTAATTTTATTTTTCTATCATGGCGCGTTTTTGAATAAAATCTATCAGTTTTCAAGTGCCAAATGCAAGTAATTTGTAAAGAAAGAAAATTATTAACAAGGCTTTTTAACAAAAGTTGCCATATCTCAAAGGTAATTTAGAGTGTCAAATTAAAAATGTAAATATTAAAATTAAGTGATAGTTGCATTGATTAGATGTTCCTTTCTTTTCAACAAACTTTATTCAAATTTATTCTTTAAGCATATAATCAATAAAATATTTTTATAGTTCTTTAACTAATGTTTATATTAAAAAGCTATATGTATTTTAATCCATAATAAACTAAGATTGAATTTAGTGCAGTTTTACTTTTGATACGAAATTCCTCAAACATTCAGCTTTAGCGTGAAATGCAAAGAAAGATTTTACATTTTTCCTACATAATTCTACATTATTTTACATTTTCTACGTTATTGTAGATGTTCTACATAATTCCGCATTATTTTGCATAATTATATATTTAGAAATTCTTTTACATTCTGCAAAAATAAAAATTCTAAATTCTGCAAATAAAAAAAAAAAATGAAATTTAAAATTCTATATTTTATATAATATGAGTATTCGCAAATTTGTGTTAATTAAAAATTATTATTAATTTACCGTATCGACATTTATTTTACAATGTAATTATTATTTCCAAAAAAAGAATTCATTTTCAGGGATCCATAAATAAATTTTAATGCTCTCAATAAAATATAAAACCAATCTACCCTCTCAGCAAGAAAAGTGAGGAAGATATATTTGCTGGAAGAAACGAGTCTCGAACAAGCGTTTCCACGCCACCTAAATCTCACTCGAAGATGGATATTCAAGTTGTCACTGGAAAATTCAAAGCTGGCGATACGAATACATACAGACTTCACTGCATACAACGCCATCTCATATGCATACTGCAGAAGAGAATAGAGTGCTGAATCTTTACTTCCAGGCTGCCAAAAAAGACGATTGCACGAGTTGGATAATAACTGCATACAACGCCCTACATTAAGGCGAGAATCTCACCTGTCACATCAAAGGCACTTCCACCAAGTTAGTGGCACATCCACGCAGAGACATCGCTTGTCCTCTTTGGGTCCTGCTTCTTCTATTTAATTTTATTTTTCTATCATGGCGCGTTTTTCCTCGCGATATTTCGTTTGACAGAAATCAATTTCAAAACCGTAAGAGGAAAAGATTTCATTTCGAATTTTATTTTTAAAGCTCTGAACCCCCAAATGCTCAGAGAGGCATCTTCCCTGTCTAGAATGGCGTTCTTTTTTTCAGGCTCAGTTCGAATGACGTTCGGCAGAGGTATTCTGTACCAGCGCCATTTTTTCCCCTCCTACGATGTTATTCTTCTTTTCCATTTCGAAGCTGAAACGGTCGGTTTCAAATTCCAGTAGATCGAGCTATTTCTTAAACGAAAAACATTTTTTCTTTCTTTGTGCTTTTTTCCTTTAAACATTGAGAGGGTATGAGAGTGCGGTCGTAAATTTCTGTTTATAGAATTAAAATGGCGATTTCAGAGTTTAAAAAAAAGGTTTATCGAAGTATCTTTAAAAGTTAAAGTTTTAGAATATTGTCAAATTTTGACTTTTTTTTCTTTTTTTTTTTTTTACTATTCTATTGTTGATTTAAAACTAAGATACGTGCGTATTTTTTGTAATGCCAGGCTCTAGTGAAACTTGATTTAGGTCATTTATCAGAACATATTAAGAGTGAAAAATTTATTTTGTGCATTATATAAATAAACATTCCCAATACACACTTCGTGACTTCTTAACTTATTTGCGCAGCATTAAAATAAAGTTTAACTTAGGCATACACTAATTGTACCAAATGACATTTGAGTTGTCCAGGATTTATTTATAAAAGTTTGGGCTTTTTGCTTATAGCAGCGGACAAAAAGTTATTTTTAAATATTTCTAACACTTATTATTCCTATGATTCGCTCTTTACAATATTTTTATTATTCTCGTCATCCCTCATCAGTGGCGCAAAAATCTCATGGTGGGCCAGGGCCGTCTGCCTACTTACAGATTTTGAAATAGGAGATTTTTCCTTTTTACTGGCTAGGGTTCTCAGTCCTATGCTCAACGCTCTACAATCATATTAGGCCAGGACCTATGGATTGAAGTGGATTCTTAACACTACAAACATCCATGGTACCTCCAGAATTTGAACCTAAAGCCTGTCGTACCAAAGGCTAAAAGGATAAGTGATTTGAAAGTCAGGCCGAAGCAATTTTTTAAAAGTAAGAAAATTACTGATAAGGTGTTTTGAGAATAGTCAACATTATGCCAATTTATTCTTGGAAATAAATAAATATTTTTATTATTCTTCAAATAATACATATATTAAAAAGGTATATAGATTTCAATCCATAATAAAATAATATTGTTTTTCAATGCTTTACTTCTGACACGAAAAAATCTCAAGTATAAGCTTTAAAGAGAAATTCTACATTATTTTGCATTTTCTACATAATTCAACATTATATTAAATTATTTTAACATAATTCTAAATTCTCTACATTATTTTAAGTAATTCTCCACATTCAGGAAATGCTTTTACATTTAAAATTCTACATTTTTATATAATAAGTATTCGCAAATTTGGTTTCTATGTACGTTTTTATTTTTTCTTCTGGTTTTTATTATTATTATTATTAATTTCATTAAATTATTACATTTGTTTACAAAGCGCTTCCATCAAGTCAGTGGCACATCCACACAGAGACAACGCGTGTCCTCTTTGAGTCCTGCTTCTTCCATCTAATTTTATTTTTCTATCATGGCGCGTTTTTACTAGCGATATTTCGTTCGACAGAAATGGATTTCGAAACCGAAGGGGAAAAAAATATTTCATTTTTTATTTTTTTTTTAAGTTCTGAACCTCCCAGTGTTCAGAGAAGCATCTTCTCTCTAGATTGGCATTTGATCTTTTTAAGCTCAGTTCTAATGACGTTCGGCAGAGGTATTCTCTGTGAGAGCGCCATTTTTTCCTCATACGGTGTTCAGGACTTGGTTTTGGATTTTAGAAAATTTTTTTTTTTTAATTAATATTCAATATTAATTTTTAAATTAGTAGCTAATACTAACTTTTAACTCAATAGTAATGCTCATTGAGGTAAATATTCACCCGTCTGCTGTTTCTGATGTTCGAATATTCCTACTAAGATGTAGATAAATATTCCTATCTATATTAGATAAATATTCCATTACTACTAAAGGTAAACATTCGTATTAATATTAAGGTAAACATTCGTATCTGCTGGTGATGTATTGTTACAACTTTCTTTCAAAAAACAAGGCAAATCGTGATTGACGATTATGACACTGTGTGTGGGAGTAACTCACATTAGCAGTTTAAATGCGCGACTCGTGGCTCACGCGCGCATCTGGTGAGCATTAAAGCTGAGTATTAATCCCGCTGACGGGTTTATTGTAGACACTATTTAAAAAAAGGAGGAGACTCGATGGCTATTGTGATGTTCAGCGTCTTTTGTCATTAGTCGGACTACACGGTTATAGTTTTGGAGGTTTTGTCATATACTATCCCCTAAAAGTCCTCCCAGACACTGCCTGCTTCAACGTCACGGAACCAAGTCTCAACGAAATAAGACCTTTACCTGTTTCGTAGTACGTAATTGAAAAAGCAAGTTCGTTAATGTTAAAAATTCATCACTAATCTTTACTTAAATCTTTTCTTATTTCATTTACTGAAGAAAATTTTAACCAATTACTAAAAGATTGAGATTAAAAAACAAAAGAAACAGAAATTTTACTAACAGAATTAGAACTCATCAATAATTTATTTCTCTTTTTACAAGCAAAATGGTTTCTATATTTTTGAAAACAAGTTTATTTTTTTTTTTTAAAAAAAAAGCGTTACAAACAATTGATACGTCTTAAAATACAAGAAATGACATTTTTAGCTTGCGCCATTTTGCACAGCGTTTGTTTAAGTTGAACTCCTTTCGAAATAAATAATAAGCAATATTGTTTTTGCAAAACCTCAAATCATGTCGCTACGTCTTTTTCTTCTTCCTTTGCTTTTTTGCATTTAAGTATTGTTTTGAGAAGTAATTCCGATGTTTTCATTTTCGCATGCTTTATTGGGACTTTTGTTTTCTTTTACTTTTTCTCCCTTTGAAATAACATTTTGCATATGTCGTTATCAAAAGAGATTTTCATATTTGAATTGAAAAAGTCTTTATTTTTCTTTGAGCCTAGAACTTCGTTTATTCGCTTATGTCGGTGTGCAAAGGGATAAATATTCTTGTTTGTTTGAACTTAAAAATAAAACATCAGAGAGTATCTAAATCGAAGAAATAAAAGTATTCGATTTTTTTAAGTATCCCCATTTGTTATTAAAAACTTCGGGAAGAAGCAAAAGAAAGTATATGTTTTTAATTAAATTGATAATACTTTTACCAGAATTGGTAGTACACCAACTTTTAACTTAAAAGTAATGTTTTGCAATTAGAAAAGATTAAAAAAGTCAACATTCATATCCACTGTTGATTTTGTATTGATATTGATGTTGTATCATGTCACTCATGATAAACATAAAGTGATTTTGTATCATGCCAAAGGGCCATCATAGCAGACACAAAATACGTGTGACAATATATATAAAAATATGTTGTGACGATATATACATAAAATATGTATAATTTTTAGCAAAAACACAAAAATTACGTGGATGGTTCATTTATGATTAATCGCGCTCATTGTCAAACAGAGTTTTTTTAAATAATCGCAGCAAAAACAAATATTTATTTTAACTTATTTATTTAAAAAATTAATATTGCCAAAACCAACTTTAATTTTTTACCGCTATTGGACCTGAACAGTGCACTGTTCGGCGGTAACACTATCTCATCTCGATTCTCAACAGAAAGAAAAATAAAGATAAAATAAAAGGAAAAGGTCAATAATCGAAAACACATCGTATTTATGTTTGATAATGTTGTTGTTTTATAAGGATGCTATCGAAACAAGATATGATGTTGATTTCTTTTTAAACGAAAATACTATTATGAAAACATTATGTTACATGTTAACTCTATGTTAATTGTAAACAAGAAAGGATGTTAATGGAAATTAGATATGATGTTAGATGTTAACGTGTTTCCGTAACCAAAAGGATGTTATCAAAATAAGATTTTCTGATATTAGATGTTAACTATAAACAAGGAATGATGTCAACGAAGCAATCTAATTTGCTAACCATAAATAAAAAAGATATAACAGTCAATAAGGGACAATCAAGACAAGTTAAACTAAGAAAGATGTTATAGAAACTGGAAAGACGATTTAAGCTTGTCAGTTTGATTTATTTCAAACTGTCCTGAACATTAAAATCATAATTTAAATAAAAAGAAATTTTTAAATAAATGCTAAGAAAATTAGCCAGTAAAACAAAGGAATGAAAAATTTTACTAACAGAATTAGAACTCATCAATAATTTATTTCTCTTTTTACAAGCAAAAATGGTTTCCTATATTTTGAAAAACAAGTTTATTTATTTATAATTTATTTTTAAAAGAAAAAGCGTTACAAACAGTACGTCTTCAAAATACAAAATGACATTTTTTAGCTTGCGCCATTTGCACAGCGTTTGTTCCCAAGTTGAGACCTCGCTACGAAATAAACAATAAGAATATTGTTTTTGCTAAAACTCAAATCATCTCTGCCGTCTTTTTCTTCTTCCTTTGCTTGCATTTTAAGTATTGTTTGAAATTTCGGTGTTTTTTCATTTTTGTATGCTTTATTAGGGTTTTGTTTTCTACTTTTTCTCCCCTTTGAAATAACATTCTGCATATCTCGTTATCAAAGAGATTTTCATATTTGAATTGGAAAAGTCCTTTTATTTTTCTTTGAGCCCTAGAACTTCGTTTTACTGGCGGTGTGCGAAAAGGGATAAATATTCTTGCATTATTGTTCGAATTTAAAAAAAAAAATATTTAAATCAATGAAATAAGGTATTCGTTTTTTAATATGTCATTTGGTTATTAAAGCTTCAGTAGAGAAAAAATTTGTTTTTTAATTAATATTCAATATTAATTTTTAAATTTACGTAGCTAATATATAACTTTTACCTCAATAGTAATGCATTGAGGTGAAATATTCCTTGTTTCCTATTTATATTAAGATAAATATTCCTATTACTACCTAAGGGTAAACATTCATATTACAATATTAAGGGTAAACATTCGTATCTGCTGGTGATGTATTGTTACAGCTTTCTGTCAGAAACAAGGCGAATCGATGGCGTTATGGTACTGTGTGTGAGTAACTCGTAGCAGTGGCTACGCGCGCATATGATTGAGCATTAAAGCCGGATTAATCACTGACGGGTTTATTGTAGCACTATTTCAAAAGGGGGCGCGATGGCTATTGTGATGTTCAGCGTCTTATGTCATTAGTTGGACTACACGGTTATAGTTTTCGGGGTTTTGTCATATACTATATAAATGAAGGGTGGCGATTACCCAAAAGTCCTCCCAGAACGCACTGCCACTTCAGCATCACGGAACCAAGTCTCAATAAGACCTTTACCTAGGTGGTACGTAATTGAAAAAACAAGTCCGTTAATGTTAAAAAATTAAATCACTAATCTATACTTAAATCTTTTTCTTATTTCATTCATGAGAAAATTTTAATTTAATTAAAGATTGAGAGTAAAAACAAAAGCAATGGATTACAACAACAATAATTAGAACTCGTTCAATACTTTTATTTTCCATAACTATGGAGCAAGACATCGGTTATGCACAGCTGCACTAACGAGC
>BPLR01013557.1:0-31131 GCA_021605095.1 Caerostris extrusa
TTACGTATTGCTGCCGTATTTACTGTGTAATCACTTTTCAGAAAAAAGAGACTCAGCGGAGATTGTGATAATATCTATTAGCCTCTCGCATTTACAATCGAGCCTACTGTATTTTCCCTCTCTCAAACCCAAAAAAGATGACATAATGCTCGAATTTGGGGCTTTTAAAACATTACAAGCTAAGAAAATTTATGTTTTTAAAATTATTGAAAAATATTAAGAATGTTGAAAATTTATTTTTTAAAAAACACTCCAAATGTTCAAACTGAATATTTTATATTAATAGTGTAAATAAATATTTTATAATATATTCATTTCACTTTAGAACTTTAGTCCATCATTCACTCTTCATTTTAATTCAGTGGTCACAGCACAATTGCTATTTTAGCAGTGTAAATAAAACCCACATACATTAATGTGGGAAAATGTCCTTTTGAGGGAATAATCATCTTTAAAATTGTCAGGACGTTTTATTTATTTTAATAAAGTTATAGAAACTTCGACTTTATTTAAAAAATAATAAATTTGAAACTACATAAGATTTTTTTAATAAGTGTATAGATATGATAATTTCACATTTAATTTGTTTTTAAATAGCTTGATAAATAAAATGCTTTTCTTTGTATTATTGTATATTCTCTGTATGTCATAGGATAGAAAAACTTAAAAAGGGGAAATTATATGTTGACCTGCAATCATTGTTTCCTGTATTCATGGCTTCTTTTCAAATATTGCCACAGAAAATGAGGGATCAAATTCTGTATATGTACCAACGAAATATTTAATTTCAAGCCAAAAAAAAAAATTGTTGTCAACATTTGAATATATATTTTAGCAATTTTCAGTGGAATTTCTTAGTTAACAATTATCTAATGTAATATATATATATATTATTATTATTATTATAACATTATTTAGTAATATAGATATTAAGTAATAAAATAAATTTACTGCTTAAAATTAAAAAGAAAGAATTCTATATTTATCTTGACTGTAACTGGAAATATATTTTTATCCAAAACAAGTTTTGTATTAAATTGTCTTATTGAAGAAAAGAAAATTATTTTTTATCTCTCTAAGCTAGTCATTTTTTGCTATTCTAGCAGATATTCATCAAATTGACTACTTCTTTTTTTCTCTTAATAGTTGGTGCAGCCACCTTGTATTCAGCCTGCTTGCAGGAACTTAATGCTCAAGGTGAGATTTTGGCAGACACCCATATTTATCGAGTGAAAGTATTAGAAACTGCATTTGATGCTTGTGTATGGAATAACCAGTGGGCTGATGCTGTTATGATTGGGCAGCAGCTTTTAAAACCTTACAGGTATTAAAACATGCATTTATATTGATTATTTCTTAATACAGTAAACTTTCTGTAATCCGGTACCCCATTGAGCCTTAGTTTTTGCATGGATTCAGGCATTCGTTGACCTTCACCGCCAGTTGCTGACACAATGCTCGCTTTCATCAGATACTTTAAACGTTTTGAATCCATGTTATGGGTATAAACACAGTAAATATGCACATGCCTTAATTGCTTCAATTTTTTATCTAAACCGATTTATCCCTCTTTACAACTATATTGATGCTAAACTCATGTTTGTGAAAATTGCAACACCATGAAGGAATCGTCATAATTGAATGAAATTTAATACACAGTTAAGTGGTAGTGGTACAAATAAATGATTAAATGTTCAAAGCAAACAAGAAACAATAACAAGAGATCGGAATCAGTATTTTGTGTAGCCACCATGTGCCGCAATAAGTGCTGCTACACGACATGGCGTCAAACAAATTTTGAATGTCTGCCTGAGAAAGAGCATTCCATATTGTTTGTATGCGCACCCAAAGTTCGCCTGCAGAAGCAACAGGACGAGGATCACGAGCGAGACGCCGACCAACGAAATCCCACACATGTTCAATCGGCGATATATCCTGGGAATACGCAGGCCAAGGAAGAAGCTGTACCTGCCGCGTTGTAAAGAAGGATTGAACAGTCCTAGCGAATATGAGGGCGGGCATTGTCCTGTTGAAATACAGCGCCTGGCAAGCTTTGAAGGAAGGGAACAGCTTGGGGCTGTAGAACTTCACTGATGTACCGGTTGCTGTTCAGATTGCCCACAATTCTTAGCAATTGAGATCGTCCATGATATGCTATGGCACCCCAGACCATAACTCCGGGTGTTCGTCCACTGTGGCGTTCGATAATGCACTCTGGAAGGTGGCTTTCACCGGCATAGCGTCTGACACGATTGCGGCCGTCATGGTACCACAAATTAAAGCGGGATTCGTCAGAAAACACGACATGCTGCCAATCAGCACGCCAGTCTCTATGCTGAGCGGCTCATTGTCGCCGCAGGCGGCGATGGTTTAGCGTGAGAGGGATCCTGTATAAAGGAGTCCTTGCGCGCAGTCCACGCTGCAACAGACGCCTACGAATTGATGAAGCACACAATGAAACACCTGTAGCTATTGACCACTGTGTTTGCCAATTGTCTAGAGGAAGCTGTACGGTCCGTCAGCGCCATGCGGACCAGGTGTCTATCATCGCGAGCTGACGTCACATTTCGGGGTCCACTCGGATTTCCGAGTTGTCCGTCCACTGCTTCCAAAGACGCATCACTGTGTTGCTGTTACGCTGCTTACGAGCGGCTACTGCACGATAAGACAATAAAGCTTCACGAAGGCCGATGATTCTCCCTCGTTCAAACTCTGTAAGTTGTTCAAATCTCGCTCTCTTTCGTCGAAGAGGCATAAGTAACGATTGAGCTAACGTTTACCACTAGCAGATAACCACCGATAACCATACACGCCTCGCTACAGCCGTCTATTTATTCCGATCCATCCGCCGTTCAGAGGGCGCTGCTCAGCATACGCATGCGCTATGGATTTTTGCAATTCTAATCATTTGCATATCATGCGCTAATTTGCATTTCCTGAAAATTTCAGCTCACTCGCGTAAGACCTTCATGGTGTTGCAATTTTCACAAACATCAGTAAAATAGCTTATCCAACATGGCCATGTCCCTGAACTTGTTAGTTTAAAGAGATTTTACTGTATTAATATTTTAACATATATATTTTTGACCAAAGTTCCAATAATTTATGACGAGCTATCCAGTTTACGATCTCATATATAAAAGTGTATTTCACTAGTGTGTGTCCTTTAATTGCTCTGTTTGTACTCATTGTATTATTCGTACTTGTGTTATTCGCTTAAGTCGACTTAAAAAAGTATGGATTTTAATTTTTATATTTTATTAATAATAATTATTTGTTTATTAAACTTAAATTCATTCCTTCAACCTATTTCACAATCCTTTTATCATCTGCATAAGTGTATTAAGCTTAAATTATTTGTATATATTGCATATGCATTGAATGCATACTTTTGTTATTTTGAGTTTAATTACTAATTCTGCTTTACATTTGGGCTTCCATTATATGTGTACATAGAGGGAAAAAACAAAAATTCAGTGGTACTCTGTTGCTTTTAAAAAGAAAAACATTCAGGAATAATTGTCTTTCACTATTTCATGATATTTTGCTTTGCTTTTAAGTGAGTTTCTTAAAAAAAAAAGAAGACAATTGTTAAAATAAATCCTCATAAAAGTAGTTTAAAGGAAATAAGTATAGGTTAATTATTTTAGTAATGTTAGTTTATTCTCTTTTCATAATTAGGGGTTTACTGTAATATACTGTTTTGTTAGATTTTTTTAGGATGTTCATTCTTTTTTAAAATTGAATTTCATAAAAATATTTATTTTTATATTAAATAATCGGTAAAAGCGTTTTTAATAAAATATATTGTACACATATAGTAATTCTGAGTAGGAAGAAACAGGAAACTATTATAATTAGTAGCTGCAAGTTTAGTCAGAAAAAAGTCAGGGAAAAAAATTTTCACGGTTTCTGTGGCTAACCTGTTCATGGAATTTCATAAATCAAATTCTTCTTCTATTTCAGTAACTTTCCATAGAAATAAATAAAATTTAATTGGCTGGCCCCTTATACAGGTTACCCATACAATTTAATATTTACTGTTATGTATTTTGTTCTTGCATTAATTTTAAAGAAAAACTATCGATAAATCATAATCAGACAATAAATTGTTTTCCTCTGCTATTTTTCCAATACTGAATAAAGGAATAAATTTAAAAACTACAGAATTCCAAACAATTTTTTGGGGGGAAAAAAGACATGAGAAAGAAATTTAATAAAAGTCAAATGAAAGTAATTTAAATAAACCAATAAGAAACATTGAAAGTGGTCCAGGACATCTCTGATGCACTTTCTCATATTTTTGTATATAATAATGTTCCCTATAGAAAGTAGCTCTTTTTAAAGTCAATACTTGGTGTGTGCTATAAGGTGATTTTTTTCATATATATGGCAGAAAATATTATATTCATCAGTAATTAAAAGTATTACTATAGAAGTTTGAAAGAAAGGGGTAACCCTCTACATTAGTGCTATTTTTAACAACTTTTTAATTGAAAAAAAAATCTCCTGATTTTTGATATTATGTAAACAAAAAACAATTCTCAGTTATCCTATTTGTAAATTGGCTTTCTATGGTATTTTTTTTTTTTAATACAAATAGGTAAAAATTTTATATTACTCTTTTAATTAAATTAATTTTCGGCCACTATTGTGAAGACTTTTGACTTGATCTAACTTTGATAATATTTTAAATCCATGGACACGATAACAACAACAATTAAAACAGTGATATCTGGCATTGAATTATAGCTTTTGCAGGTTTAAAATTGCATGCACCATTCTTATCTTCCACATGGTATAGGTGGTTTGTAAATCAGAATGATTCTGTTTATTAATCTGTATGGTATTTCTGTGCTGACCCCAAGTATAGTTGTCTTGTCACAACTTCCATAGTATTTCATTAGTTTGCAATTCACCCTGAAAAGTACACATTCAAGAACATTAACATCAATATTTATGCGATTTACAAAAGTATTTCTCTACTATTATTAGAGTTGCTTTTTTTTTTTTTTTTCATATTATACAAGATGGCTTTTGTATGTATGTCAATGAAATGAAAAGCAAATTTGTATTACAATTTGGGAAAAAATACAAATCTCATGCAGTTTTTCTTTAGGTTGTATTACAGTGATTACAATCCAGCATTTGGTGTTCATTTATTTAAACTGGGCAAGATTCAACTATTTCTGAATTCACCTTCTTCCTATGAAACATTAAAACAGGTAATGCTACTAAAGGAATTCTTTCCAAATTTAACCAAATAAATTGCTGACCTCTATAATTATATGTTTATCCCATACTAGAACTCCATTTTTTAAATTTAACATACAAAACAGTGAATGAATCAAAATTAAATAAGTTTTTTTGGCAAATTGATCTTTGATTTTATTATGTCATAATAGTTATAAAAATGGTGTTTTAAAAATAAAAACACAATTTCTTTGTTAATAAATGATTTTTTTAGTTTTATGTATATGCTATAAAAAAGGAATACAGGTGTTAATGTATGAAAATTTTTATTTGTAGGCAAGTGAGATCTTAGAAATAACGCACGGAAAGAAGCATCCTTTATATCAAGAACTTCTGGAAAATTTATGTGATTCGGAGTCATTGACCTTATCTAAGCTTAGTATTACTGAATAAATTTCATTTTGTTAAAAAATTGTGTCCTAATATTATTTAAAATGAACAATTTTATGATAGCGGACTTTAGGACCTGCATAGGTATCGGGCATTTCCAAAAAATTTTCTATATGGGTTTGGCATAAAAGGAAATATGTATCAGTTAAATATTAAGCATTATCTTTGCAAAATAAATCCTAATCAGTAGATTAAGTATGGAATACATTGATAATCTATTTTGAAATAAATTGAATATTCATTGGCTCTCTTTATTTAGCATAAACTTATAAAGGTTTGATATCTTTCATTTCCAATTAAAACAAATTTTCTAGAACAATATAAGTATCTAAATGGTGATGCTCATTTTATTAATGCATCCCAAAAACTGTAAAGTATGGTATAAAGAACATCCATTAAAATGAGTGACAATTGGTACACTAGTAACAGTTTATATCAGGGATGGGCAAACTTTTATTGTTGTGGGCCAAAAATCGAAAAAAAAAAGTTTGGGCCAAGATGAATTTTTCTAAAATTTTAAACACAATATACAAGTATTACAATTTAAATATGTTGGGATGAATGAAATTGCGATTTTTATTTTTAAAAGTTCCTTATATTGAGGTTCAAGTGATATGTACTGATTTTAAGGAACGAGGCTAAATGCTGATCTGTCAATCTACTTCTGAAATAATTCTTTTTAAGGTTCATAATTGAAAACACTTGTTCACATGTATAGATGAAGCAAACACAGCACTGATTTTCTGGGCATGAGATATTAAATTTGGGAAACTTTCGATAATTTCGATAATGATTTGTAAAACTAACTTTGCCACATTTAGCAACAACTGCTTGAGCCTATTGTTAGATTGCAACTCAATTCAACCTGCAAATCTGACCTCAGTGCTTCACAATTTACGTTGAAAGACATGATAAAAATATCCAATTCTGTTTGAATGGCACCGAAATCTGCTTTCGAACTCAAAATGCAGTTTTTCAAGCCATTTTCATAATTCTTAAAAAGATTCTCTTCATTTACAGAGGGTATTGAATTTAACCTCATGAAATGAAAAATATATTTTTTAATAAAAAATATTTAATCAAAGTAAAAGGATGTATAATATATAAATATATATTTCTTTTAATTTGCCTCGACCGGCAAATTAAAATTCTATCTGCGTGCCAGATAGAACTTTCCCGCGGGCAATAGTTTGCCCATCCCTGGTTTAGATCATCATACAAGTATAAAAAATACATAAATAGAATAAATTTATTCTATTTTATATTAGAAAATCATTCAGATTTTTAAAACATGTATTATTTATTTGTGCGAATAGGAGACACTTCATCATACTTGCCATAATTAACTGTGCAAATTATACTTATAATTTGGCTTATATTTGTTCTGCAAGTCTGTGCTAATTATTTTTTGTTATAAAAATGGTCGATGTAAGCCTTTCGTAATTTTTTTTCTAATTTAAAATTATAAATGTCCTCTATTTGCACAAATACTTGCATTAATTTGTGAACAGTTGTTGAATGAACGAGCACATAAATGATAGTTCGCGTTCAAACAATGTTTCGCTGAAATCTGCTTCAACAGAAGCATAGTCACTTCCCTATTACAACTTGCCATCAACTAGATAGACTTCAGCTCCAGTCCAATTTGCAGCAGTTGCTCTTTTCATTGAAATTCTCACTCTTCCTCCCTTCAGCGACGTGATAATTGAAATTACTTTAATGATAGTTGCTAACTTTGAAAACCGCTGTCATTAACAAACTAATGGAACTACTATATTACCATTATGGCAGCAAAGGGAGAAAAATTTAACTTTCAAAAGAGCTTTTGTAATTAAAAAGCATAGCATGAATAAGTTAAAAATAATATAAGAAATGCAGATTAGTGTAAAATAAAGGTTGAATATCTGGAGTATATTAGAAAAATCAATGACTGAAAAGAAAGGGAACGTGCAGTTTTACTGAATGTTTCCACAGCACAACCACTGCTGTCGCTCCGAAAACAAATTTCTCCAATTGAACTGAAAATGTCTTATTTCCGCTCCTACTCCCACTACTAGTGATGTACTGATGAATAACAGCGAAAGCCGCTATTTTGGCTCATTTGGTCAATTCAGAATGTTTTATTTTTATCATTTTGATGAATATTTTATGTATACTTAAGGGACACTTTTGTGGAACACAATTTAAAGACTGCTTTATATCAGTCATTTTCCTTACTGTATGAACAAAATATTAAATTCAGTTTAATAGAAATTGATAATTTTTTTAATACATATTCAATAATTTAAAATTTTATTTGCATTTAATACTCATATTCATTACCAAAGTCTTTATTAGCAAAAGTTTAATACAAGCAAACTATTCATTACAAAATGGTCTGCATATATATTAAGGCACAGTAATGCTTATAATCCATTCATCTAATACAAGAATTGAATCATAAATGAGAAAAATTGAATACTTTAATATGAAAACTAATGCTAAAGAATACAGCACCATTTTAGATTATCACTGAAAAACTTTTTTTTCTTTCTATATTTGTCTGTAATATAAACCTTTATTTACATAAGACAATATAATGAAAAAATAAAGCAACTCGATTTTTTTTTTTTTTTTTTTTTTAGATATGTACCTTTTCTGTAAATTTTATAAAATTATGGATACATGATTAGTTTCCAAATAATAAAAATGAAGAGCCAAGTTAAAAAAATCATTTTCAAACTTGCATAGAAATTTAATTTTGTAGTTTTAAATAAAGTTATCTTAAAATTTAACTACAAATTAATGATAAAAACATTCATTTACCTTTAGGAGTTTAACATGAAATCCTTCAATGGATTATTTTAATTTTAATGCAATTCTGAACAGTTAACATATTCATTACAGAAAATGCATAAACATATAATGAACACTTTCCTGAGATTCATTCATTTGTAACATTTAAGGCAGGATGAAAAATAAACATAACAAAAATCTTGAAACAATTTTGAGATTATTCATAATTACAGGTCACTTTTAATAAATTACTGTAGAATTCTATTCTATTAAAGAATTTAAATCATCATGAATACAGACATTAACCAGAAAAATAGCAGACAATTGAGAACCATTTGTAGTAAAATACATATATATATATATATTTTCATAATTCAAATTTACAATGCAACATTTAAATCAAAATTTTTCAACATTAATTACTATTATTAAAGAGGTAAAATAAGTCTTGGAAGTGATAAATATACAAGAGATCAGCTTATAGAGTATAATGCACGGCATAATGCAATGATTATCAATAGCTTGTTCCAATGCTACATGCAAAATATGTACATGATTTGACAGATTGAATAAGAAAACTAATTTTCTTTAGCTACAAAAATGAGATTCTGTTCTTACATTGTTCAAGAGCTCCAACTTTATCACAGTGACACAATAACATATTGGATCATTCAAAGTGATTTACATGAATTGAGTGAAAATGTGTGATATACTAGTTATTATGGCAATGGTTCTTATAACACACTGCATTGATTAAAAAGTTTATGATAAAGATTTATAAGACATTGAATCAAAAATATATACTAGTCAAAAAATAAAAAAAAATCTTTTTTTTACATTGATCCTATAAAAAGATTTTTTTACACATATTTTTTGCATTTAAATAAATATTAGCACCATTCAAAAGATCCAGTTTGATAAAAGGTAATTGGATTCATTTTAAGCATGAGAAATGTTGATTGTGATTTCTTTTATCAATGACACATTAAAATTAAACCATATTAGCTGTTAGAGTTAACTCGTTATATAACCTTTTAGACTTGAATCCTTGTCTTTATATCTAAAACCAATAATATAAAAAAAGGTTTGTAAATATTATAAAACTATGTTGTAAATTTCTATTTCAAATATGAAACAGCTTCATAATTTTTAAGTTTATGTTGGGTTCCCAAAACAAAATTTTTTATTAATAAACATATCGAAATGAATTTTCTAAATATTCAATGTTTTATAATGACATTTAGAATAAATTTTTAAAAATCACTAAAAATGGCATTCTACAAGGATGGTGACAAAATGAATATCTAAACATAATGAGCAATGAGTACAAACTACACAAAAAAACAAAACAGATATGACTAACAAGTTAAGAGACTCATGATTTATCTTTCTCCTATCATCAACACTCTTTCTAGTAGTATAATTTAATAGTCTTAATAAATCTTTTTTTTATCAATAAATGTTTCATAGTTAAAGCATCTTTGGTTAATCTATCACACTTACAGGTTAAACTGTAATGTTAAATTGAAAAATAGCTAAAAAAAAATATACATACAATATCCATTCATACATTCCAATGATAAATGTTCATTTGTCGAAAGATTCAATATTTGTACCCGTATGATCACAGCTTCACTCTCAGAGTCACTGGGTATGTTAGGGTTTTGTCTCAATGTATATATATAAAAATATTTTAAATAGATATTTCATTTATCATTGCAAAAATTGCACAGCAGTTATTGCACTAGGATCTCGATGAAATATCGAAGGGCACTTTTGACTTCTTTACACTTGTCCAGTCTCTGATTCATCGCTGGAACTGTCTGAAGTTTCAGTGTATTCATAGTCAAGACTCATATATTCCTGTAAAAGCAATAATTAATTAAATAAAATGTTTTGAAATTATAATGCCACTTTTGTTCAAATTAATTAGAATGTCCTTTAAAAATATTTTTAAGGCTTAGGGAATAACAGTTAAAAAGTGCAGATGAGTGCACAAAAGCGGCCGTTTTTTATGAATAGTGCTCAGATGACAAGACGGCAAAAACATAACCCATCAACAATAGGATGGCATATAACCACGCTAGAATTGAATAGTTAAGAAAGCATAATGCATTCAACATATTACAATTAATTTCCATGACAAAAAAAGTTGTCATGCCACTGAAGTAGTAGTTCGGGCATGATGAAATATTTCAACATATCTAAGTTAATAAAATTTGTTAAATTAAATTAGAATTTTTAAAAAGATTGTTTAAAATTTCATTCATGGGAAACTATCAAACCATTGTATTCACCTATCATTAAATTGTTCTTTAATGCTACTAATTAAAAATAAAAGCAAGCTACTTTTTAAAAACTCTAACAAAATTATATCTATATACCAATTGTTATTTGAAATTATTATTTTATTAAGTATCATTATACACAATAGCATGGTGTACAATATAATTTTACACAATATACTTTTCATTTTTTTTTTTTTTTTTTTTTTTTTTGGTCAAAGATTTTAATAAGAAAGCATTATACATTTTATATTCTTAACTGGCAGATACTACTTAGGAATTTTTTATTATTTAATTAAAATATTCCTTAATAGAGTAAATTATAATTCATGACATTTTTTGCAAAAAAGGATTAATGCATCATTAATAACATGAATATAAATTACAATCTAATAAGCTAATTGTCTTGTCGCATATACATTAAATGCTAAAAAATGTATCTTTGTTTAAATTTATATCTCACCACATCTGAAGACTCCATGATTGCACTTTCGAGTGTCCCGACTAAAGTATTAAAAGTGGGTCTTTCATTAGAATTGGCATTCCAGCAATGCATCATCAATAGGTAACTATAAATAATCAATATAAATATTAAAAAAAGATTCTTTTCAATATAAATAAAATTAAAATAATCATACATGATTTTTTTTAACTAATATTATAATTTTTTTTTATAATTACTAGTATAAATTCTATCAAAATTATAAAGTAACTAGGGGAATTCGTATATATTGAATAAATTTTAAAGAAAATGTTTTCTACTTTTTTTTAATTAGAAATACAGATTTGTAAATTCAAAAATAACTTCAAGACATGCTGAAATGAAATAGAAAACACATCACTACCTTTCATTGGAAATCACTTTTTAACATCAGTGGGCCTCATGTAAGCCATGAACAGCCCACTAACGAGTGAAGAGGAAAGGACAGTGCCTTCCGGAGGACTTTTAGTATTAACTTCTCCACATTTGCATGCTGTATGGGAGAAAATGTCCACCAGACGGCCTGACTATCCATGCAAGGGGCTTTTTTACACATATTGTCACTATCGTCCTCAAGTTTCTAATTTTGAGAGCAGTGGCTACAAAAATACCACCAGAGGATTCAAACCTTTGCTCTCATGTGCATGTTGCCATGAGTTGGGCAATATTGTATGATGGTTGACATTTATCTTGTGAAATTCACTGGTAAGAGACAAATGTGATTCCTCCCCCTCCCCCACACACACTTCATGCAATTTTCATACATAAGATAATTATAATAAAAAGGCAGTTTATGAAAAAGATGGATTATTGTTACTAAATGACTGCACTGAAAAAAAATTATGCCTTTTAAGTTTTGGCATTGCTAATGCTGAAAAGATATTTTGATAAAAACTTTTATGATACCAAATACTGTTTAAAATTTTTAATTATTTAGTTTAAATGGAGTAAAAAAATTCTGGAATTTTAACTTACGTATCCATACGGCATCCAATGGGTTTCTCGAGTCTATGACCACTTTTCAATAAATTAAACAGCCGTTCTGGAGGAATGGAGGCATATGGCATTCCTCCCAAAGTCATTATTTCCCACATCAAAACACCAAAAGACCAGCTAGAGTATATAATTATTATTTTTAGTTATCCAAAACTTTAAAAATGTGAAAATTATTTTTACAATAAAATGAATACAAGGTAAAACAACATGGCGACATTCTTCATTTCTCATGCACATTTGCAATGTGATTTCCACTTAATGTTAACGATATAATCAGCATACTTTAGTTAAAAATACAAAAAAGGCAACTTATATGCATTTTTCATAAAGTATATAAATGCCATGTTTTCAATTTTATGTATATTTAAAAAAAAAATATATTTATTATTTAAAAAACTGATTCAAAGGCTGAAAGCTTAAAGAATAAGTAATGAAATTAAATGGATCTGATTTTGTGGAACTTGTTTATTTCAAATTTCTAGGTTAAATTCTTCATTTGTGCATTTATATTATTTCATACAATACATGCTTCTGAGTTTTAACATAAGAAATAAAATGTTCTTCAATTTTTCAGTTTAAAATGCCTTATCTATTCAATTAGTTATTTATTTTATAGATATAATTTTTCTTTTTGTGAAAATAAACTAAAGTAAATCATTAAAATTGTTTTAAAGCAAAAAATATAAAGCAGTATGTTATAGATTTTAAATCTCTGCTGCAGAAAAATTTTAAGAACAAATTCACATGCTCCCCCCATCCTTAATAATATTTACAAATCTAAAACCTTTTTCAATCATATCAGAAGCAAAATAATTTTCTACAGATTTTTTTTTATTCTTTCTTTTTAGCAGTTTAAATTATTACTTAAGTTTTATGATTATAATACATCTATAATGTGGCCTTTTACAGACAGAGAATGCCAATAAATACTTACACATCACTTTGAGTAGTGTAGATTCTATCCAAAAGTGACTCAAGGGCCATCCATTTAATTGGAAGTAAACCCTAAGTAAAAAGAAAGGAAATGTTAATATTAACTATTTAGAAGAAAAATAATAAATATATCCTCTCTTACATTTTTACAATTAGAAAGAATAATTATCAGATTTACAATAAAAAAAATGACTTACATTCTTAGTTTTGCGATAATAATCATTTTCATGAACATCTCGAGCAAAACCGAAGTCTGCGATCTTCAGAATTTTATCTTCCATCACCAACACATTTCTAGCAGCTAAATCACGATGAATGCACTGAAATTAAAAAGTACATAAGTGCCAATATCTAGATTTCAAAAATGTGGAATCAAACATATAGCCTGTTTTTAGGGAATGTTAATTTAAAATGGGAAAAATTTAATTGGGACTCCTTACACCTATACAAATTACCACATAAAAAAATTCCTTGCTGAAAAAAAATATTTACATTTAAAAATTTAATGAAAGTATAATACGGCTGTATATAAAGTTATTCATTATAGAAAAGAATAGTAATATACAAATGGAATACTCAATAGAAAAATATGAGTTGTAAGTGGAATACTTTAAACAACGATTTGTTTTCTTTTTGTTTATTTGATAAAACTGACCTCCAAACCAAAGAATTAAAAATAAAGATAAACTTGAATGTTTTTGAGTAAATCGAAGGCATTGGCAATAAAAAAAAAAAAAATTTATTTAGATTTTTAAATTTTATTATAAGATTTTATTTAGAAATTTAAACATTTTTCTAAATATTTATTACACAAATACAATCATTTACAATAATACAAAAAAATGAAAAGATTTTTTTTTCATTATCTTATTAACAAACTAGTGAAATCTCATAAAAACTATTAATTTTCAATGCACTTTTGGTATTTTTTGTTTTAATGTATAACAATAATCTCCTAACATAATTTCATTCTATTTGCTGTGGCCTCCATTTTCCATTTAAGATTTTATTTTTTGCCATCTAGTGGAATCTTTCCATGCTCATCTGAAACTACTCTGAAATTACCCAGAATATATCAAGTGCTTGTGAGAAATTAAGGTTTAGAAACATGCTGAATCTCAAAACCCTAAATGACAAAACTGGGTTCTCTACAATTTCTTCATGGTTGAAAATTTTTTTTCACCCAGTTGTTTCTGTTCCCTTATAGTTAGAAATGTAAAAAAAAAGAGGAGGAAAGAAAATCCAATGCAAAAGGAGTTTAATTTTCAAAAATTAAAAATCATCTCTCCTTGCATGAAAAAAAAAACAAAGTCAATCATCTCCATTCAACTACCATTACATTCAGTTGCATTAATGAAAACGAAGATAAGGTGATGAAAATATTATAGAAAAGAGCCCCTTTTATGAATTGATTACTTCACAATATTAAAAATATCTCATAACAATTTTATTAATAGAATATAGAAGTTATGTGAAATTCAATGCATTTTATACCTTCTTTGATGATAAGTATTCCATTCCTTTCGCAATTTGATACGCAAATGATAATAAATTCCGTTCTGTAATTAATTCTTTATCTGTTTTGGAAATTTCATATCCTGGAACTGGTCGACGAGCTCTAAGATAATCCCTCAAATTTCCATTAGCAGCATATTCCACAATCACATAGAAAGGTCCTTAAAGAAATTACAATGAATTCATTTTTATGTAATTAAAAACTAAAAAAATAAATAAAAAACTTTAAAATAACAAAATTTTCAAGACATTGACTTTTTTTTTTTTTTTATACGTATACAATCACAATAAATTTAATTGAAATATTTTCACTTATTCATAGACAATACCATTCATAGTTAAATAATATGTGCACAGTTAGAAAAGGAACTGTTTAAATGACATTAAATATGGCAAATTAAATTTTTAAAAATTCAGCAAAAGATGCAAAAAAAATGGTTTTTTTTCTAAAATTGAAATATATAACTTGTCTCTAACCATTAATAATGCAATGTAGCTGAAGAAATTGTTTTTTAAAAAACAGACAATTAAGAAGCAGAGATAAAAACAATTTTTTTCTAAACACAGCGATAAAAAATTATACTGTTTTTTTTTTTTTTTTCCCCCCTTCTCTGCTTTCCAGGAATAAAGATTGAGAAATCCATTTCATTCACATACAAGAAATTTAGAAACATTTTGATTTCAGATTTTATCATTTTTGTAATTTATGATAGAGAAAAACTTTACAAAATTCTTTAATAATTTTTTAGACAATTTCTATACCAGTGATGGGTATTCCCATCTCATATTTTAAGTGTATACTTACAAAAATTATAAATTTTATATAACTGATGTGTTAAATCATTAATGATATTCTTGTAAATTTCAAAAGACAAATTAATTAAATTTTTTTAAAAATAAAAAAGAAATCTTATTGGAAATACTAAAATTTCTATGGTATCTTTTCCTGCAAATTTTCAGAAAAGGGAAATTTATATATTATCAATAAGTGAGGGAAAAAAAAGAAATTTGTTTTTGTAGGTGTCACTTTCCATTGATTAATAAGATGCTTTTCTATTAATATTTCAAAACTCCAGTTCGTACATAAAGAAATTACTCAGATTACAATTAAAATTAATTATTACCATTCTGTGTGCAACAGCCTAACAAATTGATGATATGTGCATGTCTTCCAACTAGCTTCATCATTTCAGCTTCCGATATTAAATCGATGAAATCTTGGTCAGAATAACCATCTGAAATAAAATAATTTGTTTAACGCAATCAATTATTTCCTTATTAATATAACACTAATAAATACAATTTAAAAAAATTAAAAATAGAATTTCTAATACAATATATATATATATATACATCTAATTCTGTTTTTAAGTGAACTTCTTATATACGGTTTGTAAAATTTTGCTTTAATTTTATCTTTATTTTTATAGTTGCAACATAATTAGAGACAAGAAATGTAATGTGATTTCCATTTGTGTGAATTCCGGAAATTTATAACTTCAATATGAAATTTGGTCTGTTTTGGCTAATTTTTGTATTTATGAATTAGTTACATGCTTTTTCTCTTTTCAAATGATAATTTACTTTACAAGATATATCTTTACAAAATAAAATTGTTTAAGATATACTAACATGAAAATTTGTGGTTTATTGTATTATTTTTCTGATCCTGAGGACTGGAACCAATCTTCTATTTTTCCCATATATACAATATATTTTTTTACGTGTTTTTTCGGGAACATATATCATGTAAAAACAGAATATATTTCTTTTCAGCCTAATGTTTATCTCTGTATTTTCCCGATTTTTATTAATATATTATATTCTTAAAATTGCAATGATTAAAATACTGAACAACAAAATAAAAATATGAAAAATAAACGACTCTTACAACAATTAACAAAATATAATGCATATCATAAAAGTTGAACAAGACAGGTGTTTAGAACTTAATAATTAAATATGGTTCTGATCATGATTTTCATCTCTCTGACAACTATAAAGATTACAAATCATATATATATATTTTACTACAGTTCTTGTATGCAGTTTTCATTTTTAAATTAAATTTATATATATATATTTCATATTGAGATTAAAAATACTCTTATAAAATTTAAAATGTTTAACTAATTTTATACTGTAGGCATAAAAACAGAATTTGATTTAACATATTGCAAAGAGCACAAATGGTTTACATATATGTATACTTTTTTTTTTTCATAAATTTAAAAGTAAAATGATAGATGGTTAAAAAATTAATATAGATACACAATAATAAAAAATATATATATAATTCTGATACTATATAACTAGTTTTAAAGTAATATTATAAGTATGTGTTAATATTAAAAATTTTAATTTAAATATTTCCAGATTGATTGATTGTACTAGATTGTATAACATATTAATAATAGCATTCATTAATATGCATTATAATGCAAATTGTGCTTTTAATTAAAAAATGATTTATTTTAGTTTAAATTTGCTTGTATTATATTCAAATAAATATGCAATTTCTTAGTTTATGGCATCAATCCAATTGTCACCTAATGGATGATTTTTTTTTTTTTTTTCATTCATCAACTAAGATTCATATTAGGAAAGGTATTTAAAGAGAACTAAAAGGGAAAAAAATGTACAGAAATTGAAAATT
Source organism: Caerostris extrusa (assembly GCA_021605095.1). Taxonomy (NCBI): domain Eukaryota; kingdom Metazoa; phylum Arthropoda; class Arachnida; order Araneae; family Araneidae; genus Caerostris; species Caerostris extrusa. The sequence goes on from BPLR01013557.1 coordinate 17,285, forward strand.
ATTTTTTTATTTTACTTTTAGACTATATAAAGTGAATTTAATAGCAATTAATAAAATCGAAAGATATTATAAACTTGGTTATTAAAATTAAACTTTCTATCTTTCTAAATATGCGAGTCATACATATTGTAAGAAATTGTTTGAATATATTTCACACATAACTTAAAAATAAATTAAAAACCTTCATAAAATTTGCAATTTAGTGTATGTACCTTTTAACATTTTCACTGCAACAGTAGTTGATTTCTGTCCATTAAGGTCTTTGGCCTCTGCTTGCACTACTTGACCGAAGGCTCCTCTACCAAGGGGCTTTCCAAATACAAGTCTACAATTTATTATAAACAAATGAATAAGAGTTTTAAGTGCAAGTACAAATTTATAGAATAATATATCAAGTAACTTCAAAATATTAAATAATTTTTAATTGTTTTCTCATTTAAAATGTCTTAATGTATATCTCATACATTCATAAAGAAAATTTTTTTTTAACAATTAAAAAAAAAAATTTAGATTAAATATTAAAATGAAAAATAGTATATATACATGATGGGAGACAAAACAATAGTGTAATATACTAAAAAGCTTTTTAACTACCAAGATTATCAAAGCTGTGTGGTATTTCCCTAAAAGAAGCACAAAAAATTTCCCAAATGCATAATAAAATCATGAAATATGCAATAAATAGCTAATTTGTAGAAATTGTAAAAGAACCAAGATTCCGTTTATAATCCAATAATTTTCTTCACAATATATGCCACTCACCAACCCTAGTAACAAACTCACTAGACATACAAACACAAACATACATACACACATATATATATACAATGAATAATTATGTCAAAATATAAAACATATAATGTATTAGTAGTCATATTTTAAAACTTAAAAGGAAAAGAAATACAATTTTTATTAATACATTATTATAAAAAAATTTACAAGAAATTCTTTTAAACTAAATAACTATTCTGTAAAAATTTTGAATAACTAATTATTTCTGTGCAATATGAATCAAACATTTGAGCATTAATCAGTTATGAGAGTTCAGATAATATAATTTATTTTTATTACCTTAATTTAATGCTTATAATCTACAAATTATATATTAAGAAGTTTTAAAATTTTGTGGCACGAATTATAAGCCATTATGCACAATCTGTAGACACTTTTTTTAGTAATTTCATAACAATGAGTTCTACAAAAACTTCCACCTAAAAATATTTCATATTACAAAAAACGCCAAAAAATGCTAGAAAGTATGGTATGAAAAGGTATGTATGTAAGTATTATTATTTTACATAAAGTAAGAAAAACAATTGTAGTTGATGGAAGGAAGAAAAACAATTATAGCTGATGGAAAGTAACTTTCCCCAAAAGTCTATGATGCATCATATATCATTGTCTGTTAATGGATTAAAAAGGCCTGTATGAAATTATAAATCAGAATTTACATAATGTCAAATTTAATTAACTGTAATTTTAGATCCAAGATTTTCATTTCTCTAATAAATATAAAGATTACAAACCATGCAAAAAATACTTTTGTTTTCACCAAAGTTCTAAGTACATACCTTCTTTACCATTTCAATTACCTTAATTGTATGGCATATTTCCATTTATATAAATATGGTATTAAAAAAAAGCTCTTTATACTTAAAAGATTGTTAGTTTTATATCATAGTATAAAAAATAAAAAAAAATAAATAAAAAAAACTTGATTGGTTTATACTGAAGACTGAAGAATTACTCGCTGATTATATGAATAGCTGAAAATTACACCTGTCAGTTATAAAAGTTCTGCAGATTACAAGAAGGAAATTATATTTAATTTTAGAGGGCATAAGTAAGATTTCATTTCAGGTCAAAATGCAATAATAAAAAAAAAAAAAGGAACATGCTTACCGATCCCTAGGAAATTCCCAAGCAGGATCGAGAGGGACTTCATACTCTGAAATGCCAGCAGAATTTTCATAGTTTGGATCAAATCCTTGAATTTTTACAAGTGGAGCAGTCAAGTTCTGTGAGCCATCAGATGTCTAAGCAAAAACAAATCAGATCATGATTTCTAACTAATTAGAAAATTTCTACATATTTTAAATAGGTAAAATTTTTTAGTAGTTAAGAACTAATAAATTGTGTTTTTGTTTGTAAGAATTTAAAGATTTATTTTAAGAAAAGAAATTTGACAGTTTATTAGCAACAAATTTACTCTAAATTAAATTCATGGACTATAATAAAAGAATGCAAGTTATTTTTAAGTTTTTTTTTTACGCAATAAATATTTAATATTTAATCTTATTAAACTGGCCTTTCTTTAAATTATTGCAAACCATGGAATTTAAAATAAGTTTTTACAGCCATTATTATCTTTTCAATTTTCAATTCATTTTTTAAATTTTAATATTAAATAACAGATAAGGATAGTCTGCAATCCATACAATATTCTAAATGATAAAATAAACTCAAATTTCAAGTTTCAATAAATTATTGATTATTCTAATTTATTAAAGACATTATTTTTAATATGAAATATTTAAAAATTACCTGGTGGATTAAAACAACTCTCTTCTTTAAAAATACATTCAGAGGTTTACTAGCTGCAATTAAACGTAATCTTTTCTCTTCTCTTATGCGACGATAATACAGAATAAAACAAGATATTATCAAAATAATGACACCAAATGCTATACTAAATCCAATCAGCATGAAAGGTGTTTTTTTCTTATTATCCTCTATTATTTCAGGGTCTGTAAAAAAATTTTTAATGATTATATATAAAACTCAATTTTTGTAAATTCATAAATTTATTTTAGATGAATAAAACGTGTAAAATTATTCAATCTATTATTCTTTATTGAATAACTATCACAAAATGGATCTGCATTTTTATAATTTTAGATACAGAAGCTGTTAAAACCTTTAAGTTTGTATTTTGTAAAATTGGCAGTTGTACTTTAATAAAATAATAACTATTATCTAATCATGATGCTATGTGAATGCCAAATACAAAATGTTTCCATTTTCACCGTTTGTGCATAAAAAAAAAAAAAAAAAAAAAAATGTTTAACATCTTTTTAAACTTTGATTTCAAAGTATAACTTGATGAGATCGAATTGTATAAATTACATAATAATTATATTGTAAATTAAGCATTTACTCTATTGCATAGGTATATAAAGATAAATTTTATGCTGAATAAAATTTAAGTTTAATAATTTATTATTTTCTCACAGAAAAAATACATGTAAAATTATTCAAGATATAAAATGACAATCAGGTTTTTCTCGAAATATTTTTCAGCTAATTAATAAAAGATTGTCATTATGATAATTTGCAAAAAAATTGACAAACCAGTGATAAAGATATAACTTACAGGGTATAACATTAAGGTATGCATTTTGAGTAGAATTTCCCAATGTATTAGAAGCCATACATCCATACCATCCACTATCTTCAAAACTTACATTGCGTAAAACCAAAAATGTAGGATCAGTATTATTTGGGTCATTCGACTAGAAAGAATAATAAATATCCATTTTAATTATAATACAAAAACTAAAATTAATCAAAAAAATCTTTATTTCATTTTTTTACCAAAATATTTTTCAGTGAAAATAATAACATTTAATAAATAAATATCTAAATGTACATAGGTTTTATATTTCAGAAAATTTAACATAAAAAATTAGACAAACCCAATTTTAAAAAGAACTCAAAATTAAAATAAATTTTACCCAATAATTCAAAATTAAATTTTAGTACACTATTAAACCAAACAAGGTGAAATTTTTTTTTTATTTTAAAATGTTTATGAACATCTTTCAAAATTTACGTTATATATTAGGGTTTTTTTTTTTTTTAAATTAAGAAAAAACTAGTACTAAAGTTTTCATTAACAAATAACCAAAATAGAAAAGATTGGCATTCAAAATAAAAAAAACTGAAAGAGAATAAATTCCTAGACTATTGATTCATGACATAAGAAATTTTTAAGTTTATTAATATTACAATATATTTTAAGTTAAAAGATAGCATAGTGCAACAATATTTAAAATAATTAAATTTTAATTGTAAAATTTAATATTTCATATTGAAAATAATAGATCAAATCAGTAATAATAATCAAATCATCTAATCATTGCTTTACTAAATAGCAAAATTAAATCTTCAACAAAACTTTGATCAATCAGGAATTTTTAAAAACGGTAAAATTTTACAAAATTAATTGAATATTTAAACTGATAAGATACTTACTTCAACATATTTTACTTTTGGTACAAAATATTCTGAATCTGATGTGTCATTTACATCTAAATACCTTAGCCAATATATACTCGGATGTAAGTCACTTATAAACCTGCATTCAAATGCAACAGTTTCCCCTACAAATACAGTCTGATTACCAGGATAGTTTTCTAACATAATAGGACGATGTGGTACTCGTTCTGAAAAAAAAAGTTAAAGGAAAATCGAAATCAAATTTTTACATTACCTAATCACACAATACAAAATTAAATGATTATATAATGGGACATATATATATATATATATATTATATGAATATCTGCTATTTTTTTTAATACATACTATTATACGATCATAGATCACAGAAAATTAACAAGCTGTTTAGTTGGACGAATTAAAAAAGAATCACCTGGGAGGAAATGTCATTTATAAGGGATTTCAGTTGCAATAAAAAGAATTTTAAGTTTTAATAATTAAAAAGCAAATGATATTAAAACATAAATTAGATTAAAAAATTCCATACTAATTATTCAACTTTTTTTCTTTCAAAATAGTTTTGAGCAGTACTATATGTATATAAAGTACATTTAAGTTTGACAACTGCAATCATGTTGCTTTCCATGTTCCACTCCAAATTTCATCAAAACTTACAAACTTTAAAATTTTATTAAAGATCCATGTAGTTTTACCATCATTTCAGAGATTATAAAGTACTGAAACTCAAATCTTTATCAATTTATTACAAATCTCAGCATCACATTTTAACGTCACAAACCTTATACCAAGAGGATAAGTTTACATACAACAAATTTTTTTAGATGTATTAAATTATTCAAAAATTATCTTATTAAATTCTTTTAATAAAGTAATTTTATGATAGAATTTTCATATTTAAGAAATATAAAATTTAGTGTGACTGATTAGTCTGATTTACAAAGAATAACATTTGGCAATTGATAGCAAACAATAAACAAGTTATTGCCATTTTATAATTTATCCTAGAAATAATTACAACTTATTTTCAACAATATCACAATATATAAAAATTATTTTTAAAAAATTGTGAACTTTCTACTGTTATTACAAATTCACCTTTTACAATGTCTTAAGATCAAATTTTTAAAGACTTACCAACTACTTCAACAGTAAAATTAAATTCTACACTGCCTTCACTATTTGAAGCAACACAGGTATATAGTCCATCATCAGCCACTGTTAGATGCTCAAGTTTCAAGGACCATTTTTGGAAACGCACCTAAAAATTAAAATGTTATTGAGGAATATTTTTCAAAAATTATATATGCTAGGGAACTTTGTCTTTTATTTGATTTACTTTCTAACCCATTGTTATTAAAAACTGGTAGAGGATAAATAATGTTCTATTCTACAACTATTTTCATACACAAACAAATTTAGAATTTTATTTGTCAGGCCTCTTAAAAATTGAAGAAAGCTTTAATTTCATAGTTTTTAAATAGCACAAGGAAGCAAATTCAACTGACTTTTGGTCTGCAAATATTTAACATTTATTTAAAATGTATTCATATATATATATATATATATATATGATACAAAGTAGTGGGGGGGGAAGTGGAGTTGAGAAATTGCATTAGAATTTTATGTTTTAATATAATAATATTGAAAAGTATATAAATTTTTCTGTTTTTAATTGCTTTTATTGAGCAGTATAAAAAAGCAGTTTATAAAAGTTTATCAACTGCTTTATAGGAGCAGCTTTTGCATAACAACGTACTTTTTACAAATTCAAAAGTATAATATCTACACTAACTTAAAAGATATTTTTGTAACTCTAAATTTGCTTATAAAAATTACACATATCCTAAAATAACAGTACTAAAAATTTTATAGAATTAAAGACAAGCAAAGAAAAATTGTACTTTTAAACACAATAATGCTTTATTTGAAATATATTAAAATGTTATTTGCTCTTAATAATAGAATAGCTTCTACAAGACTATTTGTATTTAAGAAAGCTTTTATAAGCAAAGTGCTGAGAAAAGTCTTGCAATATGTCTCTACTTGACATGCTACTGTCTCTTACTTGATATGCTGCTAAAGCAGTAACTTTTTCCTACTGATTGTATTATTCAAGATTGATTGTACAATTCAATTAACACTTTAACATTAATTCAAGATTTTCAGAAAAGAGTTGGAAGTCTTATTTTGATATTGACTTTGAACTCCTTCCAAAACATCTTGACTTGGCTCCCCCTCCTCTGGATATTATTTCTGAGATGTAAGCTTTTCTTCTTATATCTAATTCAATAATTTAAGATACTAGATATATTAAAATTATTTAAACATAATTTGAAAATGCAATTTCTCAAAAATCAATAATTTATTTTATTTGAAATAAAACAATTAAGAATAAATATTTTCATTGAAAACTTTTTCAATTCAATATTATTAGTTTTTATCATAAGAAATAGAACCAGGTTTATAAAAATTTTAGCAATAAAATTCTTACACGATCATCTTTTTTCAATCGCCTTTTATCCTTAAACCATATAACTTCTGGAATAGGAAAACCATCAGCTTGACATTTTAGAATTGCAGTAGATCCAGCAGGCTTAACAACAAGTGGCAACATCCTATTCATTTTTACAAAAGACGGTAGACGAGGCTTACCTGGATAAAAATGTCAATAAGATTTAAGATATATAATTAATAAGTTCCATTCCTAATATTAGAGCACTTTCTCAAAATAAAAGTAAGTTATAATAGAAAAATAATGTTCTGTATAATTAATATTAATAGAAAATTAAACAATCACATTATCTACAATAAAGTATTTAATTTCTAAATGCTATATGGCCTAAAATTATCACATTTTGATACATACATTCTCTAGAAAAATGTGTGAAATAAATTTGAATTTTAAGACTTCAAATTATTTTTGTAATGTGCTGTTAATGAATTTTCACAAAGGAAGAAGGACAGTCTTTTTCTAAACATTGCAGAAAAATAATCTTGCCATGAGATTAATCTTTTAATGTCTGAAATATTTAACATAGTTAACAAATTCTTCATGGTTTTTATGAATAAATTTTAAATTCATCACACATTGTAGTCAAAAGTTACAATGAATGAGACGATGATGATGCAATGATTTTTTCACATTAAGGAAATATTCTAAAATATAAATATCTTTCTTGAAATAAGAATTGCTAAAAAAAAATTAATTGTATTATGTTGTATGCATATTCAACTTTGAAATGAAAATAGAATTAAAAATTTTTTTAAAGGCTGCTGTAACATTTTTATATTTAAAATAAGACACTTGGATAACAAGTTACATATGCAGAAGAGTATCAAATATGGTAAAACATTAAAATCAGCTGTGTATTACGTACATGAAGATAATTTGCAATGCTAAGCCAGTGTGACAAGCAAGTCTTGAGATAATAAATGTCTAGTTCTGTAATCTGTCAAACAGTTTGAATAAAGGTAAGAATATTGAACTTTTATTAATATCAGAAAATGTCAATGAGATATCTGGATAAAATTTAACATCTATGTCTTGCCACCAGTTTGCAATGTGCAATATTAAGCATGTATAAAATGTGATTGCGAATAAGTGAACATGCAATCAAAAAACAAAAATATTGGGCAGCCTTAAGAAGCTGAGCTGGGGTTATATAGGTTTATGCTGATAGACATCCTATTATTAGTAAATTAATAAATAGTGATGAAATTTTTGTTCATAAGACTGGTGATCCTGTGCTAATAATTAATCAGTGAACTCATACTGGAGTTTTAGAGGCTATTGGACAACTGAGCAGCAGATGTCCAAAAATCCAAATGTGGTATACTTATATCACTAGTATGAGCAAACTCGTGCAGTAATTTCAGATCTGCTTGATAAATACAGGGTGATTAATGACAAGAATATGGTATGAGTAATTATTTGCTACGATATGACGATTCTTTTATCATTGTACAAAGAAATCTTAACGTGTTCACAAATCTAAATGTTTTGGAATATAAGTTCAATTCATTTCTAATTATATCTTTTGAAATGACAATGTTCCTTGTTACATAAGTATATTTTTTTCACCCATGGTCTCCAAACTCCACTACAATTTCTTTTTAGTACCAGCATTGTTTACTCAAAGCAATGAGAACAATTATAAACACCACATAATTTACAAGGATGACACAAATTTCTGTTCTAATCATGATATGATAAACCTACAGCAGCATTTTAACATCTAATTTGAATACATGCCTACTCCATTCAAATTTTTTACACTGAAAGATGACCTATACCTGACTAGATAAGAGGTTTTGATATTTTGACTGATTGTTAAATATATAGTAATCTACATGATTTTTAAAAAAAAAGGATTATTTTATAATAAATACTAAAAAGCAATTTTAAATTATATTAAATCTTATATCCTTAGCTTACATTTAACTTTTCCATGGATATTCTTATAATTTGAAATTTAACACATGTTATCAATAATGAATATGTGTTATCATAAGCAAAAACAAATTAATTACAAAATATTACCTTCTACCACTTCTACGGTGAAATTATAATGAACAACACCTCTGCTATTAGAAATTACACAAGTATATCTGCCACTATCACTGTCATCTACTTTTTCAATTTTTAATGACCAGTCATGAATTGTATCTAAAGTAAAAACAAAAATATATTTCAAATATTATATATTAAATTAACTGGCAAAAACAAAATATAATAAGTATTATGTTTTTTTTTATTTCATATGAAATATAATTTGTATGTTTATACATTTAAATATTAGTCTTTTCTCATACTCAAAAACATTTACTAAAAATATATTAAAACCAGATTACTCATTGCACTGATAAATCATTATCTTTCAAACATATTTTACTTTTGGCATTTAAATATTTTTTTTGCAATGCAAAACAATAGAAATTTTAATATTTGAAGTTAATCTAATTAATTGAAGTGTATTAATTAGGAAATATGCTTTATAATATTGTATAACAAAAAATTGTTATTCATATAATACTAAATTAAAGTAAGCCATCAAAGCTATCGCCCAATCATGGATTGCATGGAATGGTAAACATCTGAGTTAATTTGGCAGAAATCGATTAATCAAGAAGTAGTGTCAGGCATGAGCAACACAAAACTGTTATGAAACAAAAAAAGTGTAATAGTTAGTGTGGAATTTTTTTTTTTCATCTTGTTTTTTCTTTAATGTTGGGTCATGTAAAATTTTAATTACAAATTAAATTATTTTTTTTATTGGAATTAAAATCTCTCCTATATGACATTTCCCTGTCCTACAACACCACTCTTTTTTAATCTACACGACTTAGCCAACTATGATTTTTAATGATGAAAAAAAAAATGTTTTTTGAGTGAAGTGTGAAATAATTTTCTTGCTATGGAGATGGGGTACAAAGATAAAAATCAAATACCACTGCAATACAAATTTTTAAGTAATTTATAATAAAATGATAGAAATTATAAATATATACTTAGCGGCCATACATACATCTTTGGTTCCAGTCAAGACAGAGTCATTCTGGTACCAAACAATTTCAGGATTAGGGTTTCCTTCAGCAGGACATTCTAAAAATAAAGAGGTACCCCTTTCTACTTTGACATCAGATCGAGGAGAACCAAAAGACAAAAATGGAGCTTGAGAAGACTTGGAAATGTTATCTTCTTTGATATCGTAATCTGTCAAATTATCTGTGGTCATTGAGTTTGAAAGAGCTGCATCAGTATCCCTTTTTTGTCCCCATGTGAAATTAGAAAAGATATCTATTGAATATAAAATAAATTATAAAATGAATGAATGGAAGTGAATAGAAATATTTTACACTAAATATTTATTCACCCAAAATGTTCATAAAGTGAACCTAATTATTTTATTGATAAAAAAAAAATAAGTTTTTAACTAGTTTATAAAATGGATCATATTTAAAAATGTGATTTTTTTTTTTAAATAAGACTCTTATAAAGCACTTTACGAAAATACACAAGCCTTAATAAAATTAATAAAAACACATTACAAATTTAAAAACAAACAAAATAAAATTTATATAAAATGACTCCAAGTTTTGATTATGCTTAAGATTTATTATATATCATTTAATGTTTGTATTATTTTTAATTTTTTTTACATTTCTCATTATATATAATAAAGCTATTTAATAATATATACTAACTGAGAACAAAACTACAAACTAATAACTAGAGGTGGAAAGTCCGAGTTGGGCATTTTGGGAGTCAAAGTTAGGAGTTTTAAAAAATGTGACTCCCAACTCTTTAAAAAAATAATTTTATTTCTGAAAATTCTAGGTTTGGTTTGTAGTTCTACTGTCATTTTTGCACAGTTTAGCCTAATTAGACCAGGGCCTAATTTTAATGTGTATTCGAACCACTAACAAACATGCATGCCACCGCCAGGATTCAAACCTGAAGTCCGTGGTATTAAGGGCCAAAGCGCTAGTCAATTGACCATTGACTGCCAAAATTTAGAAATTAATGTTATGGGGGCAACCAATATAAAAAGACAGTTACTGTTTCAGCAGCATACCAAGTAAGTGTTGAGAGACTTTTTCAGCACTGAAGCTTATAAAAAAGCAATCTTAGATCAACAATGAAAGATCTTATTTTTTTTTCCTTAATAGTAGAATAGCATCTAAAAGATTTAATGTACTACAAATAGACAGCTTTGTGAATAAAATGTACACTTTTCTTTTTTGCTTATTTCATAATATTTTGGTACCTGTTAATTTAGTAGAAAAAGCTGGTCTCAAAATTAATAGCCAAGCTTATCAACGACTCCTAAAAATGATTTAAAAAGTTTTTAGATCTACATTATTATTAGTAACAAAAAATTACTATTAGAACAACAAAATATTTCAACATTCAATTTGAAATGACTGCTGATCACTCAGGCTCCGCGATACAACTTGGCTTCTACAGAACTGAAGCAAACTCTGTCTTCCTGAGGTTCAACAGGCATGGAAGAGGTAGAGAATGCTCTTATGAGCAAAGTACCTTATTGTAAGATCATAAAAGGTTTTCCTTTGTGATAAAGTAAGAACTAAAGTAAAAGTTCAAGAATTCGTCGCGACGTATCATTCTTCGAAAACGGCTTTAGAATTGACTGCTGCAGTAAGGTGAATCCTAGGTTAAGGTAACTTCCGATGTTTATGCTGGGAATACGGTGTGTGCAATTGGGCATATTTTTAATAAGCAGGATTGTCCTTCCATTACTCTCTATTAGAAGCGTGAAGAATAGATCCCCAGCTTTACTGTCCAAATTTGGTACTGCTGTAAAGCCTCGAAAATCAGTGCGTGTCACACTGCGAAACAACATTAAATGTCTTCGAATGTAAAATTTCAAACAATGATGCAGATAAGATTGACTGTCAAAATGTAAGCCTTGTTTAGCATAATATTATGTATGCAATTACTACACTTTTTTTGGTATGATGGAAGATGTTAGACGATTACGGTGTCGCATTGTGTTCCGTGTGTACTTACTTCGACTTGAGGCAGTGTGGGGGAGGTGCGCGTCAGAGGATGAGCTTGGTTGAGTGGAGCTGTGGGCGGCCGCCTTGGTCCACACCATGGTCTCTGCCCCCATGAGCGGAGCAGGCGGAGGGCTCTCCCTCGCAGCGGCGGCTGCAGGCATTGGTGTCCGAGAGGCAGCCACAGTTGTGGGCTCCGAGGTGGAGGAGCGCCTTCTTCGTGGTTCCCGGCCCCGTCGAACACGCTGCTCGACACGCTCGAGTGGGGGCACACGCTTCTCGCTGGCGGCCGCGCCCTCGGCCCCGCCTCCCGCGTCGAGAAGGGGCGGTGGGCTCTCTTTGGGGACCGCCTCTTTCAGGTCGGGGTCCAATTCTGGAAGAGACAACAGAGATGTGTTAGTACGTGAACCTTGAGAAGATCATCATGCTCAAGATCAGACGATGTTAATCAAATGATTATAAGATACATAATGCGCTTGCGCCGACGCACACATTATCTATATTTGCTGCTTCATCTCCTACTTTTTTGACATTATTTGCGGAAAAAGAGAGGAGACAATTACTATGTTTTACCATATGTGGTTGTATTACGTATACTTACTACTGACTTGAGGCAACTGCCCAATATTCATAAGTATGACGAAACATTTAAATAAACATCATTAAGTTGCTGTATATAATAATAAAAATATCATTAATTATGATGATTATAATCCTTTTGATTAAATGATTATAAGATACATAATGTGCCCTTGCGACGGTTATTATCATGACGACGTGTTTACTACTTTTATTTCATGTTGGCCCTTATTGGACATTATCTGGTGGAAGAAAGAGTGGAGACAATTGCAGTGTTTTACCTCATGTTGTATTACGTGTGGAAGCGCTTCGACTTGAGGCAATGGCCAAACATCCATAAATAGGACGAAAACACTGAAATAAAAATTTGCATTACGGTGTTCTGGTATACGATTGCAAAAATGCCATCCATAATGATGCTGAAAATCGAAGTAACGTAAACATTCAGATACATCACGTGGTGGATCTAATAACTAAATAAATCATTACCGCACAATTACAGCAAAGAAAAGACTTTCGTTGTATGATGCATCCAACATCGAAAGTGGGATCCTCATTACGGTGATATCATTAAAGAGTAAATTAAACGATCGAAATTAAGATCTTCTGTGAGACTATTACAGCGATCAAATTGACTGTCATTATAACGTCATTAATAGCTGGAGCATTATTCAAACCAAAAATTCATTATTTGATATACACTCATGTCCATAAATTAAGGATAATTCAGAATCACACAGAAATTGAAATCTTAAATAAAAATTTCCTCTTAACTAGAATTATAACACATCTTGAAGAAGAATATGCAAATTACAGGAAACCACCAGATGCCACGGATAGTACACCACAATAACGAGAGTGTAAGAGAGATATAAGGAAGGGTGGCAAAGAAGTAAATTGTTCACAAGCGCTTTTAAGCCTTTCAGTGCATAAACCGCATAGTTATGGCACAAAGGAAGCATTTGGATGATTTTTACAGTGGTAGAATTATCGGACGACTGGAATGTGGACGTACCCAGCTGAAGTATCCGAGGAAATTGAATCGCCCAGAGTGTCATCTCCAGGCTTTGGCAACGATTCCAAGATGATGGTAATGTGAGTAGATGGTTGCTGAGCACAGGTCGCCCCCGAGTTACAACGCCGAATGAGGACCGGTATTTAGCAGTTACTGCCAAAAGAAACAGACGGAGCACAACATCAGACCTGTCTCGTCAGATCTCTTCAGCTACTGGTACGACAGTTTCAAGGCAGACCGTGTATAGACGCTTAGGGCACATTGGTCTATATGCTCGTAGGCTTGTCGGATGTGTTCCACTTACCGCAACTCACTGTCGCCTGCGATTAACCTGGAGTTGAGAGATGCATTGTGGACATTCTGCAACAGTGGTCTGGTATGATGTTTTCCGACGAATCCATGTTTAGTTTGCAGTCTGGACTTTCATATGGAGAGCGCCAGGTACCCGTTACCATTGAACGACACCGTTACGGTGGTGCATGGATAGTTTCCG